>CM069147.1:57575113-57632024 GCA_035221665.1 Okamejei kenojei | reverse complement strand
TCTGTGCACCGCTGAGTTTCTCCAGCTTTTTGTGTACCTGGATTAGAAAATTGGTTGCAGACAGGTAACAAAAGAGTAGGGATTAACGGGGGTCCCTTTCAGATGGCAGGCAGTGTCTAGTGGGGTTACCGCAAGGGTAAGACCGCAGCTATTTTTAATATACATCTATGATTTAGATGATGGGCGTTCAAAGTAAATTTGCAAATTACACCAAAATGGGTGGAGTTGTTAAAATGTGAGGGAGGATGCTATGCGAATTGGGGTTGACTTGGATAGGTTGGGGTGTGTGGCAGATGCATGGAAGGCATGCTGTTTAATGTGGATAAATGTGAAGTTATCCACTTTGGTAGCAAAAAACAGGATGGCAGATTATTATCTAAATTGTGTCAAGGAAAAAGGGGAAGATACACGGGATCTGGGGGTGGTCCTTGTTCCATTAGTCATTGAATGAAAAAGTAAGCATGCAGTACAGCATGCAGTGAGAAAGCGAATGACATGTTTGGCCTTTCATAACAAGAGGGTTGTGATAAGGAGGAAAGTGGTCCTTCTGTAGTTGTACAGGACCCAAGTGAGACCACACCTGAGTATTGTGATGCAGTTTTGGGTCCCCTATTTGAGGAAGGACATTTCTTTGCTATTGAGGTTCATTCCCGTGGAGAGCGGGTATGGTCATATGCTGAGAGATGGAGCAGCTGGGCTTGTATACTCTGGAATTTGGATGGATGAGAGGGAATCTATTGATCATATAAGCTTAATTAAGGGTTTGGACACGCTAGAGGCAGGAAAACCTGTTCCCGATGTTGTGGGGAGTCCAGTACAGGGGCCAATGTTTAAGAATAAGGGGGCAAGGCATTTAGAAGGGAGATGAGGGGAAACACTTTGTTCACACAGAAAGATTGTCGAGTCTGTGGAATTTCTCTGCTCAGAGGGCAGTGGAGGCCGGGTCTCTGGAAGGATAGCGGAGGTCAGGTTGATTGGGGAGAAGGCAGGAACGGAGGAGGGGTTCTGATTGTGGATGATCAGCCATTATCATATTGAATGGCGGGGCTGGCTCGGAAAGGCCAAATGGCCTACTCCTGTACCTATTGTTCTATTTCTCCATAAATGAAACGCAATTGTACCTCAAGCAGGACAAAGCTTTTAAATAAAAGCAATAAAGCTTAGTGTAGATGGGCCATGGCGTGGAGAAGTTGGGCCGAAAAGGCCTGTTTTCCACACTATTGGACTCTAAAAAAAAATGTTGGATCAATTATCAGATATGCAGTAATAAACACTTACTTTGAATGTTGGTTACATGGGCAAGCGCATCATCCTGAGGGAAAAGGTACTGCAATTTTTCTCTCCTGGTCCAAAGCAATTTTCGAAAATCTTCAAGGGAATGTGGGAAAATAGAAATTACACTTAGCATGCTCTACATGTTTAATAAAAACTTGGTTCTGCAGTGTAAATGTTTGAATAATCCAGTCATGTGCCATCTGTTTTAAGGTTGCACACTTCATGCTATTCTTCTGGCGCCTGAGGAAGCCAGCAGTTTAAAACTGCTACATTTGCATGTGATAGGGTAATAAAGCATGGAAACATGCCATTCGGCCCATCATTTCCAGGCTGGTCGACCTTTTGGCACCAGTAGTTTTACGCCCTTTTCCAGCACTTAGCCTATAGCCTTCCATGGCTAGAGTTCTAAGTGATCATTGGCCATTTCCATATGTCTTAGCACAGCCTTGGTTACATCCAACTATGAAGACCAATATAATGCTTGCACACTGGCCACCACCTACTCTCCTCAATCCTGAGCTCTTCCAAAGAGTTCTGTTTGCCATAAGCAGAAGCTGCAAGTTTGTTCAGAGCATTCAGTATTCTAGTTACCTGAAAATCAGCATTTTGCTGAGGAAATCAGAATTTTTACGCGGTTGCCATTTTGGATTTATTTTTTATGTGCAGTCAGTCATACCCATGTAAGAGTACAATGTCATAACTTTGCTACCAATTGACATGTCTTCTTTGCACCTTACTTGACCGTGCATTCAATGCCATTCTTTGTATACTGTTGTTTGAAGGGCTGGACTTCCTGCTTTTAGCACCAGATGATGATGTAAGAAGCCATTTTGGATAGCTCCCTCTCCCCTCCCTCGGCTCCCCCTCCGTCCCTCTCTCCCTCCTCCTTCCTTATTTTCGCCTCCATCTCTTTTCTCGTATTCCCCCCCTCCCCTCTCTCCCCCTTGAGCTCACCAACCATTCTTGTAAAATCAAGGCCAATCCCAATGAAACTGCAAATCCCACTTGTATCCTTTCACACACTAGGAGTATCAGAATTCTCCCACTGCCTGAAAAAATATCAAAGGCCTAAACTACCAGTGAGAAAGAGGAGATTCAAAGATTCTTTGTTATACGGAATATTGTCCTGAACAGTTGTGCTCCTCCCCCCCCCCAGGATTTCCGCCATGCTTACAATGGCACAGCTGGATTTTACTTTTCCGTCTTTGATTCATACAATTTTCCCGCCCGATGAAGTATCGTCAATTTGCTATACACCAGGTGATGTTCAGTTTGTGCACTGTGTATCTCTTTGCCCACCCTATGGTGTTCCTTAACTTTGATTGGGGAGGACATTAAATCTCTGGTATTTCCTCTTTTTTTTTTTTTTTTTTCCCCTTTTTTTTTTTTTTTAACCTTCACCCACCTCCAAATGTTAAGAGGCTGTTTACAAGCACCTTCTAGGACAAACGCGGCTGAAAAAACAAGTGGTAGCGGAATTCAGCAACTTGAGCAGCCGCTCGGGGGCGGGGGCGGGGGGGTGGGGATGGAGGAAACTGTCGATGATTCGTTCGTGCTAACCACTGTTAATATCTTCTTTAGTGCTCCGGTAATTTGGCTCGGGATAATTTAGGAATGTTGTATGTTGCTCTATAAACGTCAGGCTGTTTATTGTTGGAGAGAGTTAAAAGGGCAGTGTGGGAGGTCGTTGGCGAGGACAAGAGGGTTTTTCAATCTGATGAGTAACTCCTGTGTGGTCGCTAATTTTTGCTCATCAATGCGTGCTTGGCTGCAGGGAAAATGTATATCTGACACATAATGCTCTGAGCAGACTTCCTCTTTCTTCTGTCTGCACCAATCTTTGATCCTGGACAGATGAATCTTCAGTACTCGTGTTTATACGGTTGAGTCCTGGCACTGCTATAGAATTTACGGGTGTGTTAGTTCTGGCCTTAGATCCTGCGTGGTCCCCTTTGATCCCAGCCTGCACAGAATGTTAAACCAAGATGGCCAAGCATCATGCTGCTGAAGCAGGAGCTGTGGACACAGCCAGGATAGTGGATTGATCTCGAATGGTCAGTCAGAATAGGCCTCATCTTTGTTCTGCAAATCTCTGATGCCTCAATAAGGGAAGCAGTCACAGGAATTCCCAAACCTTACCACCAAACACTAAAATACAGGGCATGGAGAGACGTGCATTGTTGGCCCCTCTTTGTCTTATGTTGGTCTTCTGAATACCTGTATTTCCCCTGGTGTGCTGCGGTCCCAATGTGTGCCATTGCTAGCAATTGTTGGGCCCATAGCTCACCTATTCTTGCCACACCACCATAAATTTATCCGTTTCAAACGTAACCAAAAGCCTTTTGAAAGTTACTACCGAACCCTCCGGAGCCAGCTCTAGACCCGTAATAATATGCTACTGGACAAAAAAAAAAAATATCTTAAATCTCTATTCAGTTCCATCGCCAATTACCTTAAATCTTCGAGTGGAGACAATGTCTCTTATTTTGCTCCTTTAAAAGCTTTGAAGAGCTATATCCAATCTCTCGGTGTTCACTTCTGAGCATAGGAGAACGCTCTAACTTGATTGCAATGCTGACATAATTCTGGAGATTCCCCTTCCACTCTCCAATCAATCTTGAACAATTTTGGGCTTGAAAGACCACCAAGACCACTAGGGTGATGGCAGCCCTGCCGGCTGTATGTTCATCTTTTTCACTTTTGTTATTTTTTATTTGTTAAAAAGTTTTTGTTTTAATGTTCTCTTCCGGTTTGTTTTATGTGGGGAGAGGGGATTGGGGGAGGAAAAATTTTTTTCAAGCTCTTACCTTAACGGAGATGTGATCAATTTTCAGATCACATTCTCCGGCGCTCTTGCGGCCTATCATCGATGGAGCTGAAGCCTCTCGGACAGTCATGAGCCCCACTTGCAGGGGCGCGGACTTAACATTCGGGAGCTGATCCTTCCCTGGATTTGCTCCCACCGCGGAACCAACACAGGGCTCGCGTCATCGGGTGAGGCCGAGTCGGGAGCTCTAAAGTCGCGGAAGGTTCACCAGCCCCGACGAGAGGTTCAATGCCTGGCGCGGGGGGGATCCGATATCCCCATGATGCGGGAGCTTGATCGCCTCGATTCGGAGGGCCCCAAACGCCGCGGCTACGGGAGTCAAGATCAATCCGTCAACGGTGGCTCGAGGCCCACGACCGGGGGGGAGGAAAAGAACTAAGGGAATGGGACTTTATTTCGCCCCTTCCATCACGTGAGGAGTGTGTAGGTGTCATGTGGTGGATGTTATGTTAAAATGTTGTTTTTGAGTGTTCTGTTAATTGTATGATGACCTGGCCAAATGAAATTCCTCGGTATGTTGCAAACATACTTGGCGGATAAAGTGTGATTCTAATTCTTATCCAAAATACATTCAACCCTTCCAAACTGATGTAAGCACAGTGCGGTGACTAGTGCAGCCATGCCTCATAGGCTTGGATATCCCGATTCGCCTGACCGTGGGAAATTTCTGGTGTGGTGTTTGCCAATCTCTGTGTTACGTTGTGGGTTTCACGGGTGCACGCGATTCCTCTCACATTCCGAAGCCAAATGGGTCGCTAGAGTTATGCAACATAACAAACTAAACCTTCGGCCCAAATCATCCATGTCAACCAAGGTTCTATTAAAATCTTTCCTTCACACCTTAACCTGGCCCTGTAATTGTTGAAAACACTGAAACTCCCAATGTTTTCCTGAGGTGCCTGACTTATGGTTGCAATTCTCGATATTTGCCTGGCGACTTATCAATCATCTCAATGGAGAAGATAATTCGCAAGAGAGGGAAGCAAAATCAGCAGAATAGTGCAAAATAAACAAAAACATGTCTCAAATCCTAGATGAAATGAATGTTTCTCAACACGAGCCTACAAGATATAGGACTGATGTCACCCAAGGATTGGCTTCTACAATCTCTTCACGGCTGAGATCACTGCAACACTGGGCGCAAGGGATCGGCGATCGTAACACTCTCCAAACACGGCCAAAAGAAGGATTGTCTATCTCCACGCCCAGCTTGATGTACTGGGATGTATTCGCTCACTTTGACACTCGGTTGGGATGGTCTAGAAAGACAGAGTTAATAAACTAGGAATTTTGGCAAATCAAAGGCAAGAAATGAAATAAAAGTTTCAATTAGACTAAGGTCCATGTTAAAGGCCTTGCCTGGAACAAGATACATGTGGGGGTAGAATAATAATCATGTTACCTCAACACCAGACAGTGGAGAATGGATACAAGCTGGTCAGGAACTGTAACTTTGGGGGTTAGGGTATATAATCATGAGGGAAAGCGAAGACGAAGAGTTTTGTCTCCTCCTCCAGTGGAGACATACTGGAGGAGGAGAGGGTACAGATTTAAGTGTCAAGGAGATTATCGAGGAGGGAGGCCCTGACGGCATCAGGATTCAGCAAGGTGGGATTTCTCAATCAACAGAATTGAAAAAGACAAACTTACTTCCAATTCCTCCTGCAGTGATCATGTATAAGTGGCTTTTAAACGTAAGACAGCCCTCTTTAAACAGTCTTGCTTAAGATCAGTTAAAGGAATAATGGCATATGGTCCAATATTATGGGGATGAACAGAAGTCCTGAATTGAATTATCAATGCATAAAATAACATGATAGGACAGATGAGTTCTAAAATGTTGTTGGTGAGGGGGGCTGGATCATATTACATTAGGGGATCAGATTTACTTGGACCATATAGCCTTAAAGAACTCGTCGCTAGGAAGGATGTAACCCTACACTCAATTTCTCCATCTCAGCCGCATCTACTCCCAAGATGGGGGCTTTCCATTTTGGGACATCTGTGATTGTCCTCTTCTTTAGGAAATGTGGTTCTCCCCTGCTGTCTATAGAGGATCCCAAACGAAAATGTTGAGAATGATGTGCCTGGATGTGGGGGGGTAAAAGGGGAGGACGCCAGGGATTTGCTATCTTATGCCCTCTGTCGGGGAGCGGAGAGCAGAAAACCTACTGGGATCGCTGTCGGATGCTGAACCCCTCATGGCGGTCGCGAGTATATGCGGCGTCTCATTCCTACACTAACCTTTCTGTCCTCAGCCTCCTCCATTGCCAGAGCGAGCCAATTTGCAAACTGGTAGAATCCTCACCTCATATTCCATTGTTTACAAACCAAATGATAGAACATTGATTATTCTAATTTTAGGTAACAAACCAAACACTAACCACTAAAACCCCGCCCTCTCCCCTCCCCACCCCATGCCCCACCTGAAACTCACAACCATTTATCCACACCCTTGCTCCGTTCCTTTCTCTGGCTTCACAATTCGCAACTCTTCTATACTTATTTCACACCTCTTACCTTTTCATCACTGGCTTTTGTCCAACCATCTGTCTATCAAAAACTTTGCGCAGCTGTAACTAGCTATCTCTTGTCAGGCTTTGTCCTGCCTCTCATCCCTTCCAGCTTTCATCCCCCCCCACCGCAATCAATCTGAAGAAAGGACCTGACCTAAAACATCACCTGTCCATGTTCTCCAGAGATGCTGCCTGACCCGCTGAGTTATGCCAGCACTTTGTTTTTGTTATTTGTAAACCTGTATTTACAGTTTCATGTTTCTACTTTATAGCTAGTTACAGATTCAGGCATGATTTCACCTGCAGAAAAAAAGTAGGAAGTATTGGGCAGTGGTCCAGGAGGCTGGGAGGCCCCCGGTGGTGGTTAGGGGGGGGCTCTGCATTTTAAATTATATGAAAGTATTTCCTAATGCTTTCTGCTGGTAGATTGCATAATCGACGCTTTAGAATTTTTCTTGTACATAGAACCGTTAATAAATACCCCCAAATGATAAATACTTACCTTATAACCATAATAACTATTACAGCACTGGAAAACAGGCCCTCCGGCCTTCCTGTCCGTGGCCGACCATTTGTTTTCCCTAGTCCCTTACCTGCACTCAGGACATTCCCCTCCATTCCCTTCAGTCCATATACCTATCCACTTTACTCTTAAGTTAAAAATCGATCTGCCTCCACCACTTTGCTGGGAAGCTGATTTCAATCAGCACCACCCTCTGTGATAAAGAAGTTCCCCTCAGTTACCCCGAAACCTCTGTCCCCGTATTCTCATGTCATGCCTCTTGGTTTGAATCTTCACCTACCCTCAATGGAAATAGTATCCACGTCATACTCTGTCTATCCCTTTCATCATTTTTAAAGACCTCAATCAAGTCCCCCTTAACTTCGGCGCTCCATATGATAATGACCTAACTTGTTTCACACCTTTCTCTGTAACATAGTGCTGGAGACCTGGCAACATTCTAGTAAATCTCCTCTGTACTCCTCTATTTTTGTTGACATTCCTTTCCTATAACTAGGCGACCAAAATTGTACCCATACTCCAGAATTGGTGTCTTACCATGCCTTGTACAATGTCAACATTACTCCCTACTCCTTATTCAATGCTCTGAGTTATAAGGCCAGCAACCAAAGGCGTTTTACCACCCTATCTACATTGCGATTCCACCTCAGGGAACTTTGCACAGTTATTCCTGATCCCCCTATGTTCCCACAGCATTCTCAATTCCCTACCATTTACATGTACGTCCTACTTCATGAATATAATTTATTCATACGGCCTAAAAAAATCTTTACAAAAAAATGTTACTGAATTTCTAAATTGAGCTATTTGTAGAGATGCCAAAATAACCACAAAAGTAAAACCGAACCATCATTAAACATAGAAAATAGGTGCAGGAGAGTAGGCCCTCGGCCTTGAGGGCTGCACCGCCATTCAATATCATGGCTGATCATCCAACTCAGTATCCTGTACCTGCCTTCTCTCCTACCCCCTGATCCCCTTTAGCCACAATGTCCACATCTAATTCCCTCTTAAATATAGCCAATGAACTGGCCTCAACTACCTTCTGTGGCAGATAATTCCAGAGACTCACCACTCTGTGTGAAAAAGTTTTTTTTTTTTTTTCCTCCCCCCATCTCGGTCCTAAAAGGAATTCCCCCCTTATCCTTAGACTTGTGACCCCTTATTCTGGACCTCCTCAACATCGGGAACAATCTTCCTGCATCTAGCCTATCCAACCCCTTCAGAATTTTGTAAATTCTATAAGATCACCCCTCAGTCTTCTAAATTCAAGCGAGTAGTACAAGCCAAGTCTATCCAGTCTTTCCTCATATGAAAGTCCTGACATCCCCCCCCCAGGAATCAGTCTGGTGAACCTTCTCTGTACCCCTCTATGGCAAGAATGTATTTTTCTCAGATTTGGAGACCAAAACTGTAATGGCAATACTCCAGGTGTGGTCCTCACCAAAACCCTGTACAACTGCAGTAGAACCTCCTTGCTCCTATACTCAAATCCTTCGCTATGAATGCTAACAAACCAGTTGGCTTTCTTCACTGCCTCTGCACCTGCATGCCTACTTTCAATGATTGGTGTACCATGACACCCAGGTCTTGTTGCATTCTCCCCTTTTCTAATTTGCCCACAATTAAGATAATAGCCCTACCCTCCTGTTTTTTGCCACCAAAGTGGATAACCTCACATTTAGCCACATTATACTGCATCTGCCCACTCACACCCAGCCTATCCAAGTCACCTTGCAGCCTCCTAGCATCCTCACACCTAACACTACCCCCCCCAGCTTAGTGTCCATCCCGCAAACTTGGAGATGTTTGCATTCAATTCCCTCGTCCAAATCATTAATATATATTGTAAAATAGCTGGGGTCCCAGCACTGAGCCTTGCAGTACCCCACTAGTCACTGCCTGCCATTCTGAAAAGGGACCCGTTTACTCCAACCGTTTGCTTTCTGTCTGCCAGCCAGTTCTCTATCCACATCAATACTGACACCCTAATACCGTGTGCTTTAAGTTTTGTATACTAATCTCTTATGTGGGACATTGTCGAAATGCCTTCTGAAAGTCTAGATATCACACATCCACTGGTCTCTCCCTTATCCACTCTGCTAGTTACATCCTCAAAAAATTTATAAGATTTGTCAGACATGATTTACCTTTCGTTAATCCATGCTGATTTTGTCTAATGATTTCACCACTTTCCAAATGTTTACTGCTATCCCATCTTTAATAACTGACTCTAGCAGTTTCTCCACTACCGATGTTAGCTAACTAACTGGTCTGTATTCCCCGTTTTCTCTCCCTCCTTTTTTTAAAAGTGGGGTTACAATTAGCTACCCTCCAATCCTCAGGAACTACTCCAGAATCTGAGGAGTAAAAGGGACTTGCAAGGGACCTACATTTGTTTTAACTAATCTCTTTCTCTTCACATATCTATAAAACCGTTTTTTGCAGTTGTTTTTTTATGTTCCAAATCCAGTTTTCTTTCATAATCTATCTTTCCTTTCCTAATTAAGCCCTTTAGTCCTCCTCTGCTGAACTCTGAATTTCTTCCAGTCCTCTGGTAGGCTGCTTTTTCTGGGAATTTGTATGCTTCATCTTTTGTTTTTATACTATCCCTGATTTCCCTTGTTATCCATGGATGCACTACCTGCCCTGATTTATTATTTTGCCAAACTGGGATGAACAATTGTTGTAGTTCATCCAGCAGTCTTTAAATACCTTCCATTGCACATCAACTGTCAACCCCTTTAAGAATCACTCTGCCAGTCTATCTTGGCCAATTCACAGTCTCATACCTTCAAAGTTACCTTTGTTTAAGTTCAGAACCCTTGTTTCTGACTTAATCTAATGGTCACTCTCCATCATAATGAAGAACTCAACCATATTATGGTCACTCTTGCCCAAGGGGCCACTGCACAACAAGACTGCTAACTAACCCTCCTCATTACTCATACCCTCAGTCTATAGAATTGCTGCCCCTCGTTGGTTCCTTACGTTGGTTTAGAAAACTATCCCACATAACATTCCAAGAAATCCTCTTCCTCAGCACACCTGCCCATTTGATTCACCCAATCTAGTATGTAAAGAAGTCACCCATTATAACTGTTTATACCCTTGTTGCACGCGTTTCTAATTTCCTGTTTGATGCCATCCCCAACTCCACTACTAATGTTAAGGATGGCCTGTACACAAACTCCCACTAGCGTTTTCTGCCCCTTATAGAATTTCGCAGCTCTACACATATCGATTCCACATCCTCCATGCTAATGTCCTTCCTTTCTATTCCATTAATCTCCTCTCACCAACAACGCTACCTCCACCTCCCTTTCCTTTCTGTTCTATCCCTCTGAATATTGAATATCCTGGATGTTCAGCTCCAGCCTTGTGGTCCCCCTGAGCCATGTCTCCGTGATCCCAACTATAGCATAGTCATTAATAGCTATCATTAATCATCTTCGAAAGGTACCATCTTATGGCATAATTATGCACAATATTGTAAGGCACAGTTAACATGTTTATATACACTGATGTAACATCTAATACGCTAAGAAGGCAGAAAACTAAAAACCTCTGCCATAACAATGAAAAACAAAATTCCCAATATAAAACAGAAAATCTCAAGAAAGGGGAGGGGGTAAGCCGCTGCCCCGGAGGTTGTAGGGAGGTATCTCTCTAACCCCCACTATCATCGCGGTACTATTCCCTTTACCAGTCGCAGCTCCATATGGGAAACACAAAACACCCGCCGCACCTTGCATCGCGCCGGACCGGGGCTCCCCGAACATGGCCGCCGCACCGCAACCACCCCACTCATCTCGCCGCCTCACCGGTCGGACCGACCACCCCCACCGGACCCCCAACGCATCGCCCACATGACCCGACTCCACTGCCCGTGGACAACGTATCTTCGGTCCGCCGACCCACGACAATCCACCCGCCCTCCAGCACGTTCGCGGGCTCACCTGCAACAGACTGGACTCTGCAGTGGGCTTGAAACCTCCACGTTGCTAAACTCCTCCAACCACTCTGTTTTTAACGGCACTGGGTCCTAGTGGCCCGAATCCCCAGGCCCCAGTAATCTTAGTGCTATTCCACTGGGTCTTCCCCATCCCCCCCCCCTAAAAAGTAACCCCTGCTCTTCCCCAACCACACCACAGCCACCATACCCCCCACCCCCTGACCACACCTCCACCCCCACCACACACAACGCTCCGTCCTCAGTGCACACTCACCTGCCTTCCTCCGGGCCACAATCCCCCATAATTGCCGCATGTTCACCATCCCCCCCGGACCTCCCCCCTCTCCGACACTGAAAGGTCGGTCCTCAGCAGAGGTCTTACCTTTTGTCCCCCTCCGTCCCAACCTCAATGGAGCTCCGCGCCCACCACGACTTGGAGCTCTTCTACGTCGCCTCCGCCCACAGCGATCTTCCACAGGAAGAAGTCCTCGCCCCCACTGACGATCCCCTACTTTCCTGTCTCCAACGTACCACCCCCTCCACTGGACCCCCCCTCAGTAGCCTACCGCTCAATTTAGAACTATTTATCCAGAACTGCCGTCGGGACATCAACCCGCCTCGACTTCTCCACTCCCCTGTCTCACTCCAATCTCTCCACCCCCGAACTCACTGCCATCGACTCAATCCGTAACAACTCAGGACATGGGTTATCAAACCCGCCGACAAGGGATGTGCCGTGGTAGTCTGGCGCGTCGACTCTACAAAGCGGAGGCCGCGCGCCAACTCTCGACATCTCCTCCTACTTACCCTGGACCTATGACCCCACTGACGAACACCAGGCCACCTTCTCGAGCACCATAACCGACTTCATCAGCTCAGGCTCCCTACCCCCCCGAGCCTCCAACCTCATCATTTCCCAGCCCCGCAACGGCCCGATTTTACCTTCTCCCCAAAAATCCACAAACCCGACTGCCCTGGCAGACCCATTGTCTCTGCCTGGTTAGTGCCCCACCGAACACATTGCCACCACATACCTTGACACCATCCTATCCCCCTTTGTTAAAATCCCTCCCCACCTATGTTCAAGACACTTCAGACACTCTCCGTCGGCTCCGCGCATTCCATTCTCCAGGCCCCATCCTCTCATCTTTACCATGGATGTCCAGTCACTCTACACCTCCATCCCCCACCAGGACGGTCTCAAAGCCCTCGGAGTTCTTCCTCGACCAGAGGAGCAACCAATACCCGTCCACTGACACCCTCCGCCGCATAGCGGATGTTGGTCCTTACCCTCAATAACTTCTTTTTGACTCCTCCCATTTTCCTCCAAACTCAAGGCGTAGTAGCTATGGGCTCACGGCATGGGCCCCAGCTACGCTTGCCTCTTTGTCGGGTACGTCGAACAATCCTTGTTCTCGGCGTATCAGGGCCCATCCCCGACCTTTACCTCTGTTACATCGACGACTGCTTTGGGTGTCACCCTCCTGCACCCACACACAACTGACTGACTTCATCCATTTCACCACCAACTTCCATCCGGCACTCAAATACACTTGGGACCATTTCCGACATTTCCCTACCATTCCTTGACCTCACCATCTCTATTGCAGGTGATTACACTCCTGACCGACATCCACTACAAACCAACTGACTCCCACAGCTACCTGGACTACTCTTCCTCCCACCCTGCTTCTGTAAGGACTCGATCCCCTATTCCCAATTCCTCTGTCTACACCGCATCTGCTCCCAGGATGAGGTGTTCCACACCTGGTCATCACAATATGTTCTCATTCTTCAGAGAATGGGATTCCCCTCCCCCAATATAGAAACATAGACACATAGAAATTAGGTGCAGGAGTAGGCCATTCAGCCCTTCGAGCTTTGCACGCCATTCAATATGATCATGGCTGGATCATCCAACTCAGTATCCCGTACCTGCCTTCTCTCCATACCCTCTGATCCCCTTAGCCACAAGGGCCACATCCAAACTCACTCTTAAATATAGCCAATGAACTGGCCTCAACTACCCTCTGTGGCAGAGAGTTCCAGAGTGGACTCACCACTCTCTGTGTGAAGAAAGTCTTTCTCATCTCGGTCTTAAGGATTTCCCCCTTATCCTTAAGCTGTGACCCTTGTCTGGAATTCCCCAACAGCGGGAACAATCTTCCTGCATCTAGCCTGTCCAACCCCTAAGAATTTTGTAAGTTTCTATAAGATCCCTCTTAATCTCCTAAATTCCAGAGAGTATAAAACCGAGTCTATCCAGTCTTTCTTCATAAGACAGTCCTGACATCCCAGGAATCAGTCGGTGAACCTTCTCTGCACTCCCTCTATATGGCAATAATGTCCTTCCTCAGATTTGGAGACCAAAACTGCACGCAATACTCCAGGTGTGGTCTCACCAAGACCCTGTACAACTGAAGTAGAACCTCCTCTGTCTCCTGTACTCAAATCCTTTTGCTATGAAAGCTAACATAAACCATTCGCTTTTTCACTGCCTGCTGCACCTGCATGCCTACTTTCAATGACTGGTGTACCATGACACCCAGGTCTCGCTGCATCTCCCCTTTTCCCAATCGGCCACCATTTAAATAATAGTCGCTTTCCTGTTTTTGGCACCAAAGTGGATAACCTCACATTTATCCACATTATACTGCATCTGCTAACATTTGCCCACTCACCCAGCCTATCCAAGTCACCCTGCAGTCTCCTAGCATCCTCCTCACAGCGAACACTGCCCCCCAGCTTAGTGTCATCCGCAAACTTGGGAGATATTGCCTTCAATTCCCTCATCCAGATCATTAATATATATTGTAAATAGCTGGGTCCCAGCACTGAGGGCCTGCGGTACCCCACTAGTTACTGCCTGCCATTGGAAAAGGACCCGTTTACTCCTACTCTTTGCTTCCTGTTTGCCAGCCAGTTTCTCTATCCACATCAATAAACCCCATAATACCATATGCTTTAAGTTTGTATACTAATCTCTTATGGGGACCTTGTCGAAAGCCTTCCTGGAAGTCCAGAAATATACCACATCCACTGGTTTCTCCCTTATCCACGCTACTAGTTACATCCTCGAAAAAAATTCCACAAGATTCGTCAGAACATGCTTTACCTTTTGTAAAATCCATGCTGACTTTGTCCAATGATTCACCACTTTCCAAATGTGCTGCTATCCCATCTTTTAATAACTGACTCTAGCAGTTTCCCACTACCGATGTTAGACTAACTGGTCTGTAATTCCCCGCCTTTTTCTCTCTCCTCCCCTTCTTAAAAAAGAGGGGTTTACATTTGCCATCCCGCCAATCCTCAGGAACTACTCCAGAATCTAAAGAGTTTTGAAAGATTATCACTAATGCATCCACTATTTCCTGAGCTACTTCCTTAAGTACTCTTGGGATGCAGCCTATCTGGCCCTGGGGATTTATCGGCCTTTAATCTATTCAATTTACCCAACACCACTTCCCGACTGACCTGGATTTCACTCAATTCCTCCTTTGACCCACAGTCCCCTGCTATTTCAGGCAGATTATTTATGTCTATCCTTAGTGAGAAACGACGGAACCAAAGTAGTTATTCAAATTGGTCCGCCATATCCTTGTTCCCCATGATCAACTCACCTGTTTTCTGACTGCAAGGGACCTACATTTGTTTTAACTAACCCCTCTTTCTCTTCACATATCTATAAAAACTTTTGCAGTCAGTTTTTATGTTCCCTGCCAGTTTTCTTTCATAATCTATTTTCCTTTCCAAATTAAGCCCTTTGTTCCTCCTCTGCTGGTCTCTGATTTCTCGCCAGTCCTCTGGTATGCTGCTTTTTCTGGCTACTTTGTACGCATCATCCTTTGCTTTGCCTCCTATCCCTGATTTCCCTTGTTATCCACGGATGCACTACCTTCCCCGATTTATTCTTTTGCCAAAACTGGGATGAACAATTTTTGTAGTTCATCCAATGCAGTCTTTAAATGTCTTCCATTGTATATCCACCGTCAACCCTTTTAGAATTAATTGCCAGTCAATCTTGGCCAATTCACGTCTCATACCCTCAAAGTGTACCTTTCTTTAGTTCAGAACCATTGTTTCTGAATTAACAATGTCACTCTCCATCCTAATGAAGAACTCAACCATATTATGGTCACTCTTGCCCAAGGGGGCAACGTACAACAAGACGGCTAAATACCCCTTCCTCATTACTCAAAACCTCAGTCTAAAATAGCCTGCTCTCTCGTTGGTTCCTCTACAATTTTTGATTTAGATAACTATCCCGCATACATTCCAAAAAATCCTCTTCCTCAGCACCCCTGCCAATTTGATTAACCCAATCTTATTATGTAGATTGAAGTCACCCATTATAACTGTTTTTTGCCTTTGTGACGCACGCATTTCTAATTTCCCGTTGATACCACCCCAACTTCTCTGCTACTGTTTAGGTGGCCTGTACACAACACACCCACCAGCGTTTTCTGTCCCCTTAGTGTTTGTAGCTCTACCCATACCGATTCCACATCCTCCAAGCTAATGTCCTTCCTTTCCATTGCTTTAATCTCCTCTCTAACCAGCAACGCTACCTCCACCTCCTTTTCCTTTCTCTCTATCCTCCCTGAATATTGAATATCCTGGAAGATGTTCAGCTCCCAGCCTACGTCACCCTGGAGCCATGTCTCCGTGATCCCAACTATATCAAATCATTAATATCTATCTGCACGTTCAACCTGGGGGGGGACGTCCCGCCTTATTACGAATACTCCTTGCATGAGACACAAAGCCACTTCCAGGCTTGTCTTTACAACGCATTTACCCCTTATACAATTTTTGCTGAAAAGTGCCCTTTTTGATTTTTGCCCTGGTTTTGTCTGTCCCTGCCATTTTTTTTATTTTTCTTTTTTACCTTTCACACTTGCTACCTAATCTTCTACCCTCATTTACACCCTCCCTGCCAGCTCTTTGCTCAAGTTACCCATCCCCCTGCCACATTAGTGGTCAGAAAAATCCTCCCCGACAGCACTAGCAAACACTCCCCCAAGAAACATTGGTGAATCCATTCCATTCCAGGTGCAAACCGACCGTGTTTGTACCGTCCCCCACCGCCCCCACCCCCCAGAACTGTGCCAGTGCCCTAAAAAATTGAATCCCTCCCCCTTGCACCACTTTTCAAGCCACGTATATTCATTTGCTTATCCTCCTAGATTTCCTACTCTGACTGGCCCCGTGGTACTGGTAGTAAATCCGGAGATTACTACCTTTGAGGTCCAACACTTTTTAAGTTTATCTCCTAGCTCCCAAAATTCACCTTGTAGGACCTCATCCCTTTTTTGTACCTATATCGCGTTGGTGCCAACATGCACCACGACAATTGGCTTTCACCCTCCCCCTCCAGAATGTTCTGCAGCCGTTCAGTGACATCCCTGACCTTACACCAGGGAGGCAACATCCCATCCTGGAGTCTCGTTTGCGGCCGCAGAAACGCCTATCTATACCCTGACAATTGAATCCCCTATTACTATTGCCCTTCCCCTCTTTTTTCCTTCCCCCCTCATGTGCTGCAGAGCCACCCATGGTGCCATAACCTGGCTGCTGCTGCATTCCCCTGATGAGCCATCTCCCTCAACAGTATCAAAATGTATACCTGTTTAGGAGGGAGATGACCGCAGGGGACTCCTGCACTACCTGCCTACTGCTTTGCTGGCTATTGGCCAACCCGTTCCCTTCTTGTCCTCCTACCTTTTGCCTGCGGTGTGACCAACTCACTGTAACGTGCTATCCACGACTTTCTCCGCATCGTGGATGCTCCAGTATGAATCCAGCCGCAGTTCCAATCGTTCAATGCGGTCTGCCAGGAGCTGCAGCTGACACACTTCCTGCAAACGTAGTCACCAGGGACACCGACCATCTCCCTGATCTCCCACATGTGCAGGCTGAACAAACCACGGGGCCAATCTCTACTGCCATACCTTACTCCCAAATTACTAAAAAAAAAACACAAAAACTTATCCTTTAAACTTTACTATTTAACTACTAAATACTGAATCCCTAACTCCCAGAATCCCTCACTCCCAGAAGGCAGAAATGTAAAATAGTAAACCCGGGTTGCAGCAAACCCAATCAGCTGCTTCCTCGGG
Organism: Okamejei kenojei; assembly: GCA_035221665.1. Lineage (NCBI taxonomy): Eukaryota > Metazoa > Chordata > Chondrichthyes > Rajiformes > Rajidae > Okamejei > Okamejei kenojei. The sequence goes on along the minus strand of CM069147.1, from coordinate 57,614,809 downwards.
TCCTCTTCCACCAATCAGCGGCTTCCTCAAAAAAAAAAAAAACACTTCTCCAAATGGAACGTATATGGATTTTGGTAAGCCTCTGGAAAAACAAGCCCCGCGCTCGATTTTTAACCTTACCGGTCGGGTGTCCGCTCCTCCCCCTCCTTCACTTCCTCCAACGGCTCCTGTGGGCCTCTCATATAGATGAGGCTCGCACCAGGGTCTCCTCCATACCCCGCAACACTGCCCTCACTCCCCATTTCCCCACTCGCAACAAGGGCAGAGTCCCCCTGGTCCTCACCTTTTCACCCCACCAGCCGGCAAATACAACACATAGTCCTCCGCCAGTTTCACCACCTCCAACGTGACCCTCCACTCGCCACATTTTCCCATCTCCCCCTGTCTGCCTTCCGCAAAGACCGCTCCCCCGCAACTCCCTTGTCAGTTCTTTCCCTTCCCCCCGCTCTACCCCTTCCCCGGGCACTTCCCCCTTGCAACCGCAAGAAATGCTACACTTGTCCCTTCACCTCCCCCCTCCACTCCTTTCAGGGACCCAAGCAGATCCTTCCATGTCCGACAGAGGTTCACCTGCACCCTCCTCCAACCTCATCAACTGCATCCGCTGCTCCAGAATGCCAGATGGTCTATATCGGTGAGACCAAGCGGAGGCTTGGCGATTGTTTCGCCGAACACCTCCGCTCGGTCCGCAATAACCAACCCGACCTCCCGGTGGCTCAGCACTTCAACTCCTCCTCCCATTCCATACCCGACCTCTCGGTCCTGGGCCTCCTCCATGGCCAGAGTGAGCAACAGCGCAAGTTGGAGGAACAGCACCTCATATTCCGCTTGGGAAGTCTGCATCCTCTGGCTTGAACATAGAATTTTCTCAATTCTGTTAACCCTTGCCGTCTCCTCCCCTTCCCACCTCTCCCTCAGTCCCTCGGGCCCTGGCATTCCCTCTCTCTCTCTCTATCTCTCTCCCCCACCCTAGTCGCACTAGCTTCTCATTTTCACACTACAAACAGCTTACAATGGCTTGTTCCCTTTATCATCGATACCTTTTTGCATTATCTTTCATTAATTGTTCTTTATCTCTCCACATCACCGTCTATATCGTCTCATTTCCCTGATCCCTGACCAGTCTGAAGAAGGGTCTCGACCCGAAACGTCGCCTATCTCCTTCGCTCCTTAGATCTGCTGCACCCGCTGAGTTTTTCTCCAGCCTTTTGTACCGTCGTGTTCATTTATATATTTTCCCCACAAGAGAGGAGGGGAGGGCATCAACACCCCGCAGCCATCATCCCCGTCTCAGCCATCATCCCCGGTCACCCCGAGCCTGCGCTCCCATTCGAGCCCCGTGTTCACCCGTTCGCGCTCCGGTTCCCTCCGACAAACGGGCACCATCACAGCTCGCACTGCGCCGCCGGGCTGATCTCAGCAGCAGCCAAAGAGCGTCATTGTGTTCCCTCCGCCCACGGCCTCCCGTGTGTCTCCCCCCTGCTATTGGCTGACCTTGCTGACTTCCATCATGAATCACAAGCTTGCCCGCCTCAAGGCCGGTAACCTCCACTGACTCACACTCCATCCCCTCACACCCTTTTATTTGTCGATCTTGCTAACTAAACTGTGTCCAAAATCTGGGCGCAAAAAAATTGAGAAATCTGATTAATTGTTTTAAAAAAAAATCACAAAAAAAAATTTCAAAATTCCGATTTAAATCGGAAGAATATCATGCATGCAGATTGAAATGGATTTAGTGAAATGGCAAAATTATAGACAAGTACATGCATAGGACAGGTTTGGAGGCAAGTGGACTAGTGTGGCTGGGACATTGTTGGTCGGTGTGGACAATTTGGGCAGAAGGGCCTGTTTCCACACTGTATCACTCTATGCAGTTCAATGTGGGTTTATTTTTCATACCAATTTTGACTCCATTTGTCATAAGAAGGATGAATCAGCAGGCGAGAAAAAGGATGTACAGTGGCTTGCAAAATATTCAATACCCCTTGAACTTTTCCACATTTTGTCACGTTACAACCACAAACGTAAAAGTATTTATTAGGATTTTATGTGATAGACCAACACAAACGCGGTGCAAAGTGCAAAAGCTCAGAGGGAGGAGAGAGTCACAGCAGAGACACCTATTTAATTAGGATATGCAGCGGCCGGGGAGACCCAGCTCAGCGCAGCGGCAGACATATCAGTGATGGCCGTAGACCAACACAAAGCGGTCAGCCAAGCATAATTCAGGAGAGGGCCCCAGCCGTGAAGATGGAAGTAAAGTGATACAGTCTAGCCAGGTCCAGCCAGCCCTTCCAAATTCCAGAGCAGGGACTTCAGGCCAGGGGGACATCAGAGCAGGGTACAGTGCCGCCCCAATCAGAAGAAGAGGCCCCAGGAGAAAAACTGAAAAGTCAGAGCAGGGTCAGGCAGACAGAGCCGGGCGTTACAGCGGCAAAAGTGCGGGCAGGCAGATGAGGCCAGGGCAGGTCAGCCCCCCGAGTCAATCAGCCGGCAGGCCGCACAAGACTTTGTGGCAGCGAGAGCCGCAAGAACTGAGGAAGGAGAGACCTTTGGGAGCCCCCCCGAGACAATACGCTACGGCAAGCAATTACAGCTGCAAGTCATTTTGGGGTATGTCTCTACCCCGCTTTGCACATCCAGAGACTGACATTTTTGCCCATTCTTCTTTGCAAAATAGCTCAAGGTCAGTCAGATTGGATGGATAGCGCCTGTGAACAGCAATTTTCAAGTCTTGCCAGAGATTCTCAATTGGATTTAGGTCTGGACTTTGACTGGGCCATTCTAAACACATGAATATGCTTTCATCTAAACCATTCCCATTGTAGCTCTGGCTGTATGTTTTAAGGGTCGTTGTCCTGCTGGAAGTGAACCTCTGCCCCAGTCTCAAGTCTTTTGCAGACTCTAACAGGTATTCTTCCAAGATTGCCCTGTATTTGGCTCCATGCATCTTCCATCAACTCTGACCAGCTTCCCTGTCCCTGCTGAAGAAAAGCATTCCCCACAGCATGATGCTTGCCACCACCATGTTTCACAGTGGGGATGGTGTGTTCAGGGTGATGTGCAGTGTTAAGTTTTCCGCCACACATAGCGTTTTGCATTTAGGCCAAAAACTTCAATTTTGGGTCTCATAAGACCAGAGCACCTTCCTCCACATGTTTGCTGTGCCCCCCCAACATGGCTTGTGGCAAACTGCAAACGGGACTTCTTATGGCTTTGTTTCAACAATGGCTTTCTTCTTGCCACTCTTCCATAAAGAGCCCGATTTGTGGAGTGCACTACTAATAGTTGGCCATGGACAGATTCTCCCACCTGAGCTGTGGATCTCTGCAGCTCCTCCAGAGTTACCATGGCGCTCTTGTTTGCTTCTCTGATCAATGCTCTCCTTGCCCGGCTGTCAGTTTAGTGGACGGCCATGTCTTGGTAGGTTTGCAGTTGTGCCATACTCTTTCCATTTTCGGATGATGGATTGAACAGTGCTCCGTGAGATGTTCAAAGCTTGGGATATTTTTTAATAACCTAACCCTACTTTAAACTTCTCCACAACTTTATCTCTGGCTTGTCTGGTGTGTTCCTTGGGCTTCATGATGCTGTTTGGTCATTAATGTTCTCTAACAAACCTCTGAGGCCTTAGCAGAACAGTATTTATACTGAGATTAGATTACACACATGTGGACTCTATTTACTAAATAGGTGACTTCTGAATGCAATTGGTTGCCACTGGATTTTATTTAGGTTGTATCAGAGTAAAAGGGGGCTGAATACTTTTGCACGCCACACTTTTCAGTTTTTTATTTCCAAAAAAATTTGAAAACCATGTATCATTTTTCCTTCCACTTCCCCAATTATGCGCCACTTTTGTGTTGGTCTATCACATAAAATCCCAATAAAATACATTTACGTTTGTGGTTGTAACGTGACAAAATGTGGAAAAGTTCAAGGGTATGAAGACTTTGCAAGCCACTGTATACATTCTAACCACATAAATCACTAAATACTAGTGAGCAAATGGTGTGGTTCTAACTAATCCACCAAGAATGTGCTAGACACCTTGATTAAAGCTAGTTGCTACAGTTATTTGTTATGTGATAAGTATATGTTATGAGATATAAATTTTGTTTGTTCATTTGTACGTGAGAATTTCCACCAATAGAGTGGACCTCTGAAGAACGGGGTTGTGAACTATGCTAAGGTTTGTAAAAGAGAGGAAATGCTTGTAAAAGAGAGGACGTGCTATCGCCAGGAGCCCACAACATACGGCATGTCTCAAAAATTGATTGACCAGACGTTCCCTTTCAAAATGCAGTTGCAACCAGTATCATCGGACTTCTACTTGGGAGGAGGGATGCGCGAATACCTCCCATCCCTCCTTTGTTATAAGCATTTTTATGCAACAAATAAATAATTTCCTACACATATTGATAGGATTCAAGTCACAAGGTATTATGAAAAACATTTTTATGATGGACAAAGATGTATAATCAACCAAATCAGTGATGGCAAAGCATCTAGGGACTGAATGGTCTAGTCATGTTCCAAATAAACACATGGTTCAAATGAATAGGACTGACTAACATTATGGGCATATATGTGACAGTCACTCACCTGACACTGGAGATCATTCAGAATGTCATCCTGGAAGAGCTGGTTTAGAGCTGCTGGAAGATAGTGGCCCATAGAACAAAGGTAATAAACTCCCCGGAGAAGCTCAAGTGATAAATATCTTGACAAGTACGACTGAAACAGGTCAACCAGGAGTCTGCAGAAATCTACAGGGTGTGCCAGGACACAAAAAAAAAAAAAACTATATTTGAACATGTTTCTAAAAAACCTTGTCAAATTTTCCCAGATTAATGTCAACAATGAAAACAGGCCAGTGAATCAGAATTGCTTCCCTCATCCAAACACAGATAAAAAAATTACAAAGAACTGTGTACGGTTTACATTTTTTTTAACTACTATGCTGAATTTATAGCCCAACAAGTCAATGTCAACTACATTGAAAGGAGTCACTGAAATGGTTTACCATTAATCTGTTCTTACTCATAACTTTCACCAATTCTCCTGTCACTCACCCACATTAGGGGCAAATCACAGCAGCCAATTAACCTACCAAACCTGAGCATTTTCGAAGGAAGCCAGAACATCTGACGAACCTCTCATGGTCACAGGGATAAATATACAAACTCCACGCAGACAAGACCAGACAGAGTCAGGATCAAATCCAGGGTTCCCAGAGCAGTGAGGCAGCAGCAGTTGCTACTACACCCTCGCCATCCCTCCATGTACATGTTTCTGATGATGCATAGAGGAAGGTTGACTTTATAAATAGAGGCTAACAGCACAAAAGCAAATCTCTCTCTCTCTCTCTATATATTGGTCTCAATGAAACTACCGCGGGGCCCCGTCTTCTCCAGCAGGGCAGCGATAATGTTGGGTGGGGGCGAGCGTCTTTACTTGACTAGGGTCAAATGTTTTTTTCTTCCTCAGGACCCGACAGCTCCACAGGCAAGTTTCCATTTCTGCCCCCTCCCCCCTTGGCCAGGCTATCGCCGCCCTGCGTCGGGGGGGTCGAGCGTCCTGGAGCCGGGAGAGAGAGGCCGAGGGCACCCGGCATGATACTCCCTGCCCCTGGATTTGCAGCCCGTGCGGGGACTGGGGATGGGAAAGGCCGCGCCGGATATGTCCGGGGGCTGGGACTGTCTGGATCGATTCCCGGGTTTCTGGGGCTGAAAGTGCTGCAACTCTACCGCTGCGCCACTGTGCCGCTTTAGTTATGCAGTATCGTTATAAAAACGTTGGTAAACCAGCTGGGACAGATGGGTTATTCCATACACAACACCTTTGTAATTGTAGAGATTTCCTGAAAGCGATAATAGGTGGAGGATCTACCTCAGTTGCAGAGGAACTGCAACGGACTGTTCCAGCTTCTACGGTCAGGCAACGCCTCCGTTGCCATGCTGTGAAAACGGAGAGGATGAGAAGGAGTTTGTTCCTCCGAGGCCATTAGGACTGTAATCTTCTATCTCTCCAGGGGATTAACTTTACTGTACCATTTTACTGTTGTGTGGGGTCTTTCTAAAATTGCAGTTTTTTTTTCCCTTTTCCCACAAATAATGTAATATTGAATATGTGATTCTGTTCCATTCTGTTTGTAGTTTGTTTATTTGTTTTTTGCACAATCCGCGAGCATTGCCACTTTTCATTTCACTGCACATCTCGTATGTGCATGTGACGAATAAACTTAACTTTACTTGAACTGGAAGAAATTGACACTACAATCAAACAACATTGGCTAAAATGTCTATGGCACAAGCCTGGATAAAGGAATCTACAATTTTTTTTAATAATACCTTTTAATCTAACTTTGTTTAGTTGAAAGGAATTCTATAACTTGGTGATTGGGATTATCAATATATTTTTTTAGACATTGTTGTCCAAGGATAAATATTAGCCAGGATCCTGGGGGAAACATGCCCTGCTCATTGCCACAATAATGCCAGGACATCCTCAGACTGGATTATGTTCCTAAATCCTGGATACATTTTTAAACCGCATTTCATTGGTGAGAACTGCGCTGCGAAGTACTAAGTTCTAAAGATATCACACGGAGTGCTTCAAGCTAACAGCATCCTTCAGATGGAGGGGAGATACCTACTGCTTGTTAAAATAAATGAATTAAGAACATCAGAATTTATCCTTTGCCATCCACGGGGACAGATACCAGAATAATTATTGTTTCCTGATGAAACCAGTTTGATCGTCACCAACAACAAAATAAATCTAGACACAAGGAGGAAAGCTGCCTTGAAAACTCCTGTCCACTCATTAAATATGATTGTAATACATTTTTTAAGTCCCTCGGAGCCAGATTTGTGAGAATACTCAGTGGGACCACATAGGGCAGGGAGCAGCAGAAAACACCAGATAGAGCAATGAATAGAACCGAGACCTACTGCTCATCTCGCTCCTCTCCTGGACGGTGGTTCAACAGGGAGAACACGCGAAGAGTCGACAGCACATCCTTAGAATTTAGGGATATCAGATCTTGCCATCACCATCTCTGCGAAGCCATCCAACAGCTCCATGTGACGGAAACCGAGTTCGGCAAATAGCACCAGCAAGAGATGAGCTGGATAAAAGGGACAGAACAATGAAATATGGTCTTTGTTTTCTAACAGTTATCTCACTGAAGATGACATTTCAGTGACAAGCCTGCCTACTTTTTTTTTAAACAGACCTCCCTATACAGATAGGCTGATAATAAAAAAAAAACCCCCCCGTCTACCTGAGATTTTAACAAGACGTCATCGCCAACATCTGCATTCCCTCAGGGTATTGGTCCTCAATTTTCATAGCAAAAGGATTTGAGTATAGGGGCAGGGGAAAGGTTCTACTGCAGTTGTACAGGGTCTTGGCGAGACCACACCTGGAGTATTGCATACATTTTTGGTCTCCTAATCTGAGGAAAAATATTCTTGCCATAGAGAGGGAGTACAGAGAAGGTTCACCAGACTCATTCCTGGGATGTCAGGACCTTTCATATGAAAAAAAAGACTGGTTAGACTCGACATGTACTCGCTAGAATTTAGAAGATTGAGGGAGGATCTCATAGAAACTTAAAAATTCTTAAGGGGATGGACAGGCTAGATGCAGGAAGATTGTTCCCGATGTTGGGAAGTCTAGAACAATGGGGTCCACAGTTTTAAGGAAAAGGGGAAGTCTTTTAGCGAGGACCGATATGAGAAAAACATTTTTTCACACAGAGAGTGGTGAATCTCTGGAATTTCTCTGCACAGAAGGTAGTTGAGGCCAGTTCATTGCGTTATATTTAAGAGAAAGTTAGATGTGGCCTTGTGGCTAAGGGGATATGGGGGGTATGGAGCGAAGGCAGGTACAGAATACTGAGTTGGATGTTCAGCTATGATCATATTGAATGGCGGTGCAGGCTCGAAGGGCCGAATGGCCTACTCCTGCACCTATTTTCTATGTCTAATGTTTTCAACAACCACCCACAAGCTGATGACATTCCATCAACACTACTGATCGATGGAGCTGCTCGTTCTGATAATTAAAATACACCACCACTATAAGTGACAAAAGCATTTCATGTGCGAGATGTACGTTGTGTATTTATTTGTAATCTCTGCATAAAATTCAAGATTTTATATTAATCACCAAGAACCATCTACATCTTTTGTTCCCATCCTCCCCACCCAAGGACTTCAAGGTGAAGTATAGTATAACGTCAATGATAGGAGCTACTTTTCTCATGCATATGTGCTTCTTGATTATGCTCAAGAGGCTCGTCTGGCTGGAAGATTATTGCAGCCCACCACAAGGATATCTGCATATTCTCTATCCAATCTTTGAATAGCCTCCAGGTATATGGCAACTCTACCGTAAATTAACCTGTTTATTGCTCGATGACTTTCTCAGTTGCTGGAGGTCCATCTTTTTGTAGTTACTGTAGCCAAATCCTCCAGACACATTATCATATCCTGGAAAGAGAAGAGGCCTCTCGGCCTAATTGTGTCCAGCTAGTCTTGAATTGAACCTTCAAATTTACCTCTTTTCCTACATCCTGGAACTACGTCTCTTCTAAAATATGCTATCCCCTTGGGGATAACTCTTGAAAGGCAGGCCCTTAAGAAAACTCTAGGAAGTGTCTTACCACCTGTTTAACCTCCCAGACAGACAGCATGGAAGCTACATGGTTGCCCGCAGCAGTAAGAAGAGCAGGATTACGATACTTGAGGTCCTTGCACGACTGTAAATTGTGCACGAGTCTCCAGAAAAAAAAAAAAAATGGGATGCCATGGATATTCTCTGTAGGAATTAAAAGGCTGATAGGATTATCACAAACCTTGAACAGTTCCTCAAATCTCCAAAACAGGAAATTGCCATTATTGGTCAGACAGGTGCAGAAGGTAGGTTGTCTCAAGCAAAGAAACATATTTGAAGGAGTCATAGAGAGATTTAGAAGAGTCAACTCATAGACAGCTGAAGACAGAACCAACAATGTGGGTCAAGTTGCTTGAGAGATGTGAAGGAATGCAATGTTCTCACAGGATGGTAGGGTGTATTGGCAGAGCCCACGGCATGCAGGGATTGAGCATGAGGAAGATAAATCCACTCCGAGAGACACTATACTCCATCCAGTGGCCAAAGGTGACCCCTCCCTCACACCAATTTCATAAATTCAGGCAATAAAGAAATGTGAGGACACAATATAGTTGAATTGCAAATCATTAGTCCTGAAAATCCCAACCTACTCAACCACTTCCCAATCAACGGATAAAACCCAGAAAGTACTACGAACACAATCACAATGATACCTAAAAAATACCTCCCACCTCCCCTATACCCCCCCTCAACCCCACCCCCCCAACCCCACCCCGCCCCCACCACCACCCAACCACCCCCCCCACCCCACCCCCCCCACCCTACCCCCCACCCCCTTCCTCCACCCTAGTCGTATTAACCAGTGCCACATTTCTCCACACTGTATTGCTCTTGAGATCGCATCTTCGCTAGCCAACAATGGGCCTACCAGGCCCAAGCCAGCCAGAGGTCATTTGTGGCCGGTCCCGATTGGTCCTGGTCATTTCTCAGTTCTAGCTCTTTACCCCCCCCCCCCCCACTCCACATATTATTTTTAGTCTGATGAAGGGTCCCGATCCAAAATGTCACACATCTTTTTTCTTCAGAGATGCTGCCTGACCCCTTGAGTTACTCCAGAATTTTGTGTCTATTTTTGTTTCTGACAGTCTTCCTTTTGGAGAACAGTAATTGCTCATCTGCAGTGAGGTTGCTTTTGACTTCTACAATTTCAATTTAAGAGAAGTTAGTTGATAATTAAAGAGTTAATACAGTCAAATCTAATAGAATTCACAATTACAACATGGAGTCATTCTTCTTACTAATAGAAACTTACTATAAAGAACATATGGTCTAGTAGAACAAAATAATCGCTCGGTGCCAAGTCTGAATGACTTTGCAAATTATTTGGAAAACAATATGGAGGACAGGTCGTCTTTTTAATAAAGACATTAAAATGGAAACCTGTGTAATAACATGTGCTTTCAAGGTCAGTAAGAAGCAAGATTGAAAAAATAGCTGACGCTGCAGAGATAAGCAATAACTTGCTACTGCGGATGAGCTTTGATTTAGACCAGCTTTTCTTATATTCTGAAGGCTTTAGGAATATTTCAATCATGCCACATTCAGACTTGCTAGGTGTGTTTTACTGATAAGAAAAATGTAATAACAACACAGAGGCCCACAGGAGCCGTTGGAAGAGGAGGCAGGGGGAGGAGCGACACCCGATAACCGGTAAGCTATAAAATCTAGCGCGGGGCTTGCTTTTTCAGAGGCCCACAGGAGCCGTTGGAAGAGGAGGAGGGGGAGCGACACCCGACCGGTAAGCTATAAAATCCAGCGCGGGCTTGTTTTTTCAGAGGCCCAGGAAGCCGTTGGAAGAGCGAGGAGGGGGAGGAGCGACACCCGACCGGTAAGCTATACAAATCTAGCGCGGGGCTTGTTTTTTTCAGAGGCACCACAGGAGCCGTTGGAAGAGGAGGAGGGGGGAGGAGCGACACCCGACCGGTAAGCTTCAAAATCTAGCGCGGGCTTGTTTTCTTTAAGAGGCCCCAGGAGCCGTTGGAAGAGGAGGAGGGGAGGAGCGACACCCCACCGGTAAGCTTCAAAATCTAGCGCGGGGCTTGTTTTCTTTCAGAGGCCCACAGGAGCCGTTGGAAGAGGAGGAGGGGGAGGAGCGACACCCGACCGGTAAGCTTCAAAATCTAGCGCGGGCTTGTTTTCTTTCAGAGGCCCACAGGAGCCGTTGGAAGAAGGAGGAGGGGGGAGGAGCGACACCCGACCGTAGCTTCAAAATCTAGGCGGGGCTTGTTATTCTTTCAGAGGCCCACAGGAGCCGTTGGAAGAGGAGGAGGGGGGAGGAGCGACAACCCGACCGGTAAGCTATAAAATCTAGCGCGTGGGCTTGTTTTTTACCCAAATCCATAACATTCCATTTGGAGAAGAAGTGGGTTTTTTTTGAGGAAGCCGCTGATTGGTGGAAGAGGAACCCGAGGAAGCAGCTGATTGGTGCAACCCCGGGTTTACAATTTTACATTTCTGCTTCTGGGAGTTAGGGACTCTGGGAGTTAGGGGACTCTTGGGAGTTAGGGACTCTGGGAGTTAGGGACTCTGGGATGTTAGGGATTCAGTATTTAGTAGTAAAGTTTAAAGGATAAGTTTTTGAGTGTTTTTTTAATATTTAAAACAGAGTAATTTGGGAGTAAGGTAGGGGCAGTTAGAGATTGGCCCCGTGGTTTGTTCAGCCTGCAAACATGTGGGAGCTCAGGGAGATGGTCGGTCCCTGGTGACTACGTTTGCAGGAAGTGTGTCCAGCTGCAGCTCCTCTGCAGACCGCATTGAGCGATTTGGAACTGCGGTGGATTCATACTGGAGCATCCACGATGCTGAGAAAGTCGTGGATAGCACGTACAGTGAGTTGGTCACACGCAGGCAAAAGGTAAGAGGACAAAAAGGGAACGGGTGGCCAATAGCCAGCCAAAGCAGTAGGCAGGTAGTGCAGGAGTCCCCTGCCGGTCATCTCCCTCCTAAACAGGTAAATACCATTTTGGATACTGTTGAGGGGAGATGGCTCATCAGGGAATGGAGCAGCATCCAAGTTCATGGCACCATGGGTGGCTCTGCAGCACATGAGGGGGTGAAAAAAGAGGGGAAGGGCAATAGTAATAGGGGATTCAATTGTCAGGGGAAAAAATCGGCGGTTTCTGCGGCCGCAAACGAGACTCCAGGATGTAAGTATGTTGCCTCCCTGGTGCAAAGGTCAGGGATGTCACTGAAACGGCTGCAGAACATTCTGGAGGGGGAGGGTGAACAGCAGTTGTCGTGGTACATGTTGGCACCAACGATATAGGTAAAAAAAGGGATGAGGTCCTACAAGTGTGAATTTAGGGGCTAGGAGATAAACTTAAAAAGTAGGATCTCAAAGGTAGTAATCTCCGGATTACTACCAGTACCGACACGGGCCAGTCAGAGTAGAAATAGGAGGATATTGCAAAATGCATACGTGGCTGTGAAAAGTGGTGCAAGGGGGGAGGGATTCAAATTTTTAGGGCACAGGGACCAGTCTGGGGGAGGTGGGACCGTACAAACAGGACGGTTTGCACCTGGAATGGAATGGAACCAATGTACTTGGGGGGGGAGGGGGGGGGGGGGGTGTTTGCTAGTGCTGGTCGGGGGGGAGGATTTAAACTAATGTGGCAGGGGGATGGGTACAAAGACGAGGCAGGTGGGTGTAAAATGAGGGTATCTGACGCAATAGGTAGCAAGGTGAAAAAGTAAAAGGGGGGGGTGGGGGGGGGGGGGGCGGGGGGGGGCAGACAAACCAGGGCAAAAATCAAAAACGGGGGGGGGGGGTGGGGGGGGGGGGAGCAAAATTGTATAAGGGGTGGGAGGGGGGAGAAAGGGTGGGGGGTTGCGTTGTGGGGGGGGGGGGGGGGGGAGGGTGGGGGGGGGGGAAGACAAGCCTGAAGGCTTTGTGGGGGGGAGGGGGGGGGTCTCAATGCAAGGAGTATTCGTAATAAGGTGGACGAGTTGAACGTGCAGATAGATATTAATGATTATGATATAGTTGGGATCACGGAGACATGGCTCCAGGGTGACGTAGGCTGGGAGCTGAAACATCAGGGGATATTCAATATTCAGGAGGGATAGAGAGAAAGGAAAAGGAGGTGGGTAGCGTTGCTGGTTAGAGAGGAGATTAACGCAATGGAAAAGGAAGGACCATTAGCTTGGAGGATGTGGATTCGGTAATGGGTAGAGCTACAAAACACTAAGGGGCAGAAAACGCTGGTGGGTGTTGTGTACAGGCCACCTAACAGTAGCAGAGAAGTTGGGGATGGTATCAAACCAGGAAATTAGAAATGCGTGCGACAAAGGCAAAACAGTTATAATGGGTGACTTCAATCTACATATAGATTGGGTTAAATCAAATTGGCAGGGGTGCTGAGGAAGAGGATTTTTTGGAATGTATGCGGGATAGTTATCTAAATCAACATGTAGAGGAACCAACGAGAGAGCAGGCTATTTTAGACTGGGTTTTGAGTAATGAGGAAGGGGTAGTTAGCCGTCTTGTTGTACGTGCCCCCTTGGGCAAGAGTGACCATAATATGGTTGAGTTCTTTTTTTTGTTCATTAGGATGGAGAGTGACATTGTTAATTCAGAAACAATGGTTCTGAACTTAAAGAAAGGTAACTTTGAGGGTATGAGACGTGAATTGGCCAAGATTGACTGGCAATTAATTTCTAAAAGGGTTGACGGTGGATATACAATGGAAGAAGACATTTAAAGACTGCATGGATGAACTACAAAATTGTTCATCCCAGTTTGGCAAAAGAATAAATCGGGGAAGGTAGGGTATGCATCCGTGGATAAACAAGGGAAATCAGGGGGTGGTATCAAGCAAAGGATGATGCCGTACAAAGTAGCCAGAAAAAGCAGCATACCAGAGGACTGGGAGAAATTCAGAGACCAGCAGAGGAGGACAAAGGGCTTAATTAGGAAAGGAAAAATAGATTATGAAACAAAACTGGCAGGGAACATAAAAACTGACTGCAAAAGTTTTTATAGATATGTGAAGAGAAAGAGGTTAGTTAAAACAAATGTAGGTCCCTTGCAGTCAGAAACAGGTGAGTTGATCATGGGGAACAAGGATATGGCGGAGGACCAATTGAATAACTACTTTGGGTTCCGTCTTCACATAAGGAAGACATAAATTAATCTGCCGGGAAATAGCAGGGGACGTGGGTCCAAAGGAGGAATTGAGTGAAATCCAGGTCAGTCGGGAAGTGTGTTGGGTAAATTGAATAGATTAAAGGCCGATAAATCCCCCAGGGCCTGATAGTGGCTGCATCCCAGAGTACTTAAGGAAAGTAGCTCAGGAAATAGTGGATGCATTAGTGATAATCTTTCAAAACTCTTTAGATTTCCGGAGGAGTAGTTCCTGAGGATTGGCGAGTAAAAATGTAACCCCTCTTTTTAAGAAGGGAGGGATGAGAGAAAAAGGGGAAATTACAGACCAGTTAGTCTAACATCGGTAGTGGGGGAAACTGCTTAGAGTCAGTTATTAAAGATATAAAGCACATTTGGAAAGTGGTGAAATTCATTGGACAAAGTCAGCATGGATTTACGAAAGGTAAATCATGTCTGACGAATCTTGTGGATTTTTCGAGGATGTAACTAGTAGCGTGGATAAGGGAGAACCAGTGGATGTGGTATATCTGGACTTCCAGAAGGCTTTCGACAAGGTTCCACATAAGAGTTAGTATACAAACTTAAAGCATAGGTATTAGGGGTTCAGTATTGATGTGGATAGAGAACTGCTGGCAAACAGGAAGCAAAGAGTAGGAGTAAACGGGTCCTTTTCACAATGGCAGGCAGTGACTAGTGGGGGGTACCGCAGGGCTCAGTGCTGGGACCCCAGCTATTTACATTATATATAAATGATTGGATGAGGGAATTGAAGGCAATATCTCCAAGTTTGCGGATGCCACTAAGCTGGGGGGCAGTGTTAGCTGTGAGGAGGATGTAGGAGACTGCAAGGTGACTTGATAGGCTGGGTGAGTGGGCAAATGTTTGCAGATGCAGTATATAATGTGGATAAATGTGGGTTATCCACTTTGGTGGCAAAAACAGGGAAAGCAGACTATTATTTAAATGGTGGCCGATTAGGAAAAGGGAGATGCAGCGAGACTGGGTGTCATGGTACACCACGTCATTGAAAAGTAGGCATGCAGGTGCAGCAGGCAGTGAAAAAAGCGAATGGTTATGTTAGCTTTCATAGCAAAAGGATTTGAGTACAGGAGCAGGGAGGTTCTACTTCAGTTGTACAGGGTCTTGGTGAGACCACACCTGGAGTATTGCGTACAGTTTGGTCTCCAAATCTGAGGAAGGACATTATTGCCATAGAGGGAGTGCAGAGAAGGTTCACCAGACTGATTCCTGGGATTGTCAGGACTGTCTTATGAAGAAAGACTGGATAGACTCGGTTTTATACTCTCTGGAATTTAGGAGATTGAGAGGGATCTTATAGAAACTTACAAAAATCTTAAGGGGGTTGGACAGGCTAGATGCAGGAAGATTGTTCCCGATGTTGGGGAAGTCCAGGACAAGGGGTCACAAGCTTAAGGATAAGGGGGAAATCCTTTAAGACTGAGATGAGAAAGACTTTTTTTCACACAGAGAGTGGTTGAGTCTCTGGAACTCTCTGCCACAGAGGGTAGTTGAGGCCAGTTCATTGGTATATTTAAGAGTGAGTTGGATGTGGCCCTTGTGGCTAAGGGGATCAGAGGGTATGGAGAGAAGGCAGGTACGGTATACTGAGTTGGATGATCAGCCATGATCATATTGAATGGCGGGTGCAGGCTCGAAGGGCTGAAATGGCCTACTCCTGCACCTAATTTCTATGTTTCTATGTTAATTCCTCTTCTTGTTCTGTGAGTGGAGGCCGGGGGGGGGGGGACAGACTGAGCAACGTTTGTGCTCTTTGTAATTCCTGCCACTCCCGTCTGACAAATCCGGATTAAAGATTGGCTTGGTTTCCTTTAACCAGTTTGTTGATGTCTGCTTTTAAATAAACGAACTTTGACAATAATACACTGGAGAGATTGGAGTACAGACTGTTCTGGGATATCACAGCATGCCCATACTTGGGAAGCATGGATAAATATCCTTGTTGAATGATTGATGATTATTGTGTCATCGAGCCAACATACGGAGATATTAGGAATACGGGACCCCCCAAATTTTAGTTCAGACAATAGGGTTTTGCAAAATGTCCTGCAGGCGAAGGGGGAAATGGTGAGGGAATGTTAGAACTTGGCAACTGAAGCCATGCCCAGGAATGGCAAGCAATAATAAAATTTGTCTGGAGGCACATTGAGATCTTGGAAAATAGATTAGAAGCAAATGCAAAGACATTGAGGAAGAAGATCTAGAAAGGGTGTGAAGACCAAGCGAGAATTTGAAAAGTGAATGAACTTACCAATGATTCTGCTACTGCACGAATCCAAGAGTGGGTATGAGCGGTAAACCCATGACTGCCAACGTGATGAACATGTACTGTAAGTTTTTGGAAGAGTAACCGATTCAGCAATGACAGTTGCTTTGTCCTGGTGAAATAGGAAGAGAGAGTCCTTAAAATCATCACACAGCAGTCAAAATCTAGTTGGTTAATACTATAAATCAAACATGTCCCCACTTAACTAGACAAAAGCCTTAAAATTGTATTGTCATTGCAGTGATATATGTAGCACACTTAGAACTATCAAATGGGAATAGCATTCCATCTTAAAACCTGAACATCCTTGAAGAAAGCAATAGATAAGATCTGCATCACAGTCACTGAAACAGTGTCCAGTTACCTCTTTATACAAGAACAGTAGTAGGACACTCAACTCCTCATGCCTCTATCAGCATTCAGTTTGAGTGCGGCGATCAGGATTTAATTCAATTTACTTACCTTGGTTCCGCATCGATTAATACCTTAAGAGACTCGACACTTTGGGTTTGTATTCCTTGAAGTTTAGAAGAATGTGGAACCTTATTGAAACACATAAGATCTTAAGGGGGCTTGATATGATTCCACGAGAAGGAGTCTTGAACAAGGGGACAGAGTTACAAGATAGGTGTTGGTCATTTAAAACTGAGGTGCATAGAAAATTATTCTCTCAGAGGGAAGTAAAGAGATAATGAGGCCAGCATTGATCAGTCATGGAGATTTGGATGCCAGAGGAAGGTTTCTTAGAGTTATTTTGCATAGGGTGGTGCAACAGTAGAGTTGTTGCCTTACAGCGCTTGCAGCTCCAGAGACCCAGGTTCGACCCAGACTACAGATGCTGCCTGTACCGAGTTTGTACTTCTCCCCGTGAGTTTTCTCCGAGATCTTCAGTTTCCTCCCACACTCCAAAACAGACATATTTGCAGGTTAATTGTTTTTTTGTATATTCAGTATAAGTGTAAATAATGTCCCTTGTGTGCGTAGGTTTTGTATTGGTGTGCGGGGATCGCGCTGGTCAGCACGCACGTCGGTGGGCCAAAGGCCCGTTTCTCCTAAACTAAAATTCTAACCATCTCAATTTGAACATTAGGCTCAGACCGATCTTCAGCAGCCCTCCGCTGATTGCAGTAAAAAGAGCACCGATGAGGCTGTAAAAAGATATCCCAGATATCAGTGGCCTTGATACTTCTCCTGCCCGATCAGGAGAAATATTTTCACTCTGCAACATGAAATCATTTGGAACATCTTATATATCTTCTTGTTGAGCTGAACACACTTCTCGGCAACTGCATGCATTGTGTCTGTCTTTGCTTCTTGCGCGGGTGGGAGAAAGATTGGTGAAATCAGGCCGTGAACGCTCTTGTCTAACATCATTACTATCTAAATGGCATTAAGTTGGGGAAAAGGGGAAGTACAACAGGATGCAGGGGTTCCTTGTACATCAGTCTATGAAACTAAGCATGCAGTACAGCAGGCAGTGAAGAAAGTGAATGGCATGTGGCCTTCATAACAAGAGGAATCGAATATAGGAGCAAAGAGGTCCTTCTCTGGCAGTGTAACAGCCCTAGTGAGACCACACCTGGAGTATTGCGCGTGCAGTTTTGTCCCCAATTGAGGAAGGACATTCTGCTATTGATGGAGTGCAGTGTAAGTTTCACAAGGGTTATTACGCGGATGGCGGGACTGTCCACATGCTGAGAAATGGAGCAGCTTGCTTTACAACACTGGAGTTAGAAGGAATGAAGGCATCCTCATTGAAACATATTAGATTTTAAGGGCTAGAGCAGGAAACCATGTCCCGATGTTGGGGGAGTCCAGAACACCAGGGAGCCACGGTTCAGAATACGGCGTAAGACATTTAGAAACGGAGACGAGGAAACACTTTTCTCACAGAGAGCGGTGAGTCTGTGGAATTCTCTGCTCAGAGGTGGTGGAGGCAGGTTCTCGATGCTTTAAGAGAGAGCTATATACAGACTTCCATGGCCGTCACTGGTGGGGGAGAGACGTCGCTGTTTCGCTCTGCTCTTGAAGAATGTTTTAATTCTAAAATATGATTAGGAAGACGGGGGAGTTCTGAAAATAACTACCGGAGCGCTATTTAATTGTGTGTTATCAGAATCCGCTGATAAAAACCAGAGGAATATTGCAGTTTTCAATGATAAAAAACAGAAATTTTGCAGAAGCCCGCAAAATCCGCTTAAAGACCTGCTGCTAGACCCTACTTGAAAAAACTGAAAAGACGCACATCCCCTCAAACATCAGCTGGTATTCTAAGAAGAAGGTTGATTCCCAGAAATCCTTCTTACAGAATTGACTTAATGGAGGAACACAGGGAACAAATGGAACATCTGGAAAAAGCCAGTATTAGCTACAGTCACTGAGTTATTTCAAGCGTACGAGAGGGGAAGGTCGAGCTGGTTCAAAAGCATCTCTGAAAAAATGAAACAAGGTAATGTAAGCAGATGGGTGAAAAATTTGATGACTTAAACCAAACGTGTGGACGAGGTTGCGGAGGATTTAAACTAAAACATGAAGCTAAAACTCAAGCAAGCTTAACTGGCCCCCCGCCCCCCCAAGACAGATTATTTCTGAAATTCTAGACATTTCAACCAGGGAAGGAATTATGAAAAAGATTCCATATGGTGTGAATTTGATGTTTGGAGAAGACAAACTAAGATTCCTTTCCGGTGATTTTCAGCTGAAGTCATGGAAAAAGGACAATTTACAAACACGAGAAGGCTAACTGATAGAGGTCTTCGGGTGTAAAGATAGGGATTGTATATCCCACTAAATGAGAATACTATAAAACCAAGTTGAACGTGCATTCACGGATCCAGAAGAAGGGCATTAAATATGCACAAAGTGATCAACAAAGGAGGACTACTGGATCATTAGGAGTTGTCTCCTACAATAACATCGAGGATAACCATCAAAGAAAGGATTTGTCTCTTTTTTTTAACACAAAAAAAAGATTGCTCTTGTTAAAATGGAAAACCATCCTCGAGACGTTGTCCTAGCCATTAATCTTTGGATGTTAATTTAAGTCGATGTTATGTTCAACTCAACAAAGGATTGACAAAGAAGAGAAATTGTGGCGGGGAAAAATAAATGGAATATAGTGTAATATACAATTTTACATGGACTTGTATATAAAATTTATGATTAAGAAACATATAATTACATACTAACAGAAATATAATTAATAAAATTGTGTAAAATTAAGGAATAGCTTAACTATACTGATGTTTTTTTCATATGCTATTATTTGCTAATAAGAATAACCAGTTAAAAAGATTGATAATAACATATTAACAAATTTTTGGATATAGTAGACTTAGACTAGATTGCGCGTAAAAGGTGGATGATACTCAGAACTTGAATTTCTCCAATGGTCTGAATCTGGTTAAACCCCTTGAACCTGCTGTTGTCTGATACAAAAGGTTTGAGACTTAATGTAATAAAATCTAGGCATTATTGATAGATATGGAATAACAATTAACATAATTACTGCTATATCTAATGTAAATACGTTAATGTTTGAAACTACTTTTATTTGTTTTTTCCTCTTTAAGATACATTTTTCCTAATCTAGCTATGAGTACGTATTATTTATATATATTAATTTTGAACTTTGTATCGCTCTCTCTTCCAATTAAAGAATAATTGGTCAAGGGGCAGAGCGAAACATATAAAACCAATCTACGGAAGTCAATAATAATTTTTCATACCACTGTTGGGTGTTTGTTTTTAATTAAAATATCTTAATTTTGATTTACATTTCACTTTTTATTTGTTAATTATCTTTTTCACACTACACTTTTTTTGGCCCTTTTTTCAAGTTTATTCTTAAGGGAGATGCCAACAAAACTTAACAGCTGGGATACCATCCTTCATCTGAGTTATAAGGTTCTTGGTTGCACAATATGAAGAAAGGTATTATCATGAATTCATAATTGCAAGACGTAAAACAAAAGAAAACTGGAGGAAACACATTGTGTATTGGAATAGACGGGGCGCTAATGAACCAATTAAAAGGGTAGATCTTTCCCAATAAAAAGCATTAAACATGACATATTTTTCTTACAAGAGACGCATCGAAATATCAAACACAGAAAGACTGAAGGCAAATTGGATTGGGCAACATACACTCTTCATTTCTAAGATCTAGAGCATGGCTAATCATTCGTAAGGTATACCATTTAAATAAAGAATTCCATAGCAGATAAAGAGAGAGTACGTCATTGTCACTGGAGAAATTTATTCTACTCCACTTACTTTATAATTAATTAATGCTCCTAATTTTGAACAACCCCCAATTCTTTAGTAAAATTTTGGAATATAATTTCAGAACTTAAATCATCACAATGTGATAATAGGGGAGATTTGAATTGTGTTAGTCCATATTTGGATTAATCATCAAAACAAAAAAGGACCTAACATAAATCTAAAACGAGTGAACACCTACATACATACAAGAAAAATACTATATAATCAGATGTATGGAGGATCGCTAACCCAGTATGAAATGAAATATTCATTTATTCAACAGTACATAAAACATTATCACGTATTGATTATTTCTATGAAACAAAACAGATTCCATATACATATAATTCTAAATATCATAATAGTATTATTTCAGATCATTCCCCGGTTAACTTTTTCTTTAAAATTTAGAAGGATGCCTGATACAAAAAAATCGTTTGGAGGTTTATTTTGTAAAAATATTTTTATAGAAGAATCCACATAACAACGGTATAACAATTTTTCAAATACATAACCAACTTATTTCAACAAGTATAACTAAGTTACGAATAATTCTTATAAACTTCTTTTTTTTAAGAAAGTAGAAAAAGAAAAGAATAGATTTTAGTCAATAGAATAGTGATTAAATATATTTTTGATTTATATAGAAAGAGAAAAGGAAGAGAGAAAAAAAATTATATAATCTTGTTATATGTATTTAATTATAACAAAGTATCTATATTCTATATTAAAAAAAAATAGATTATAGTATACATCTTAATAGTGAATAACACAATTCAAATAGCAATATCAATAGAGACATGTATACAAATCAAAAAGAAAAACAGAGTTATTTTTCCTTCTAATCCTGCCGGTACCCATTTGGGTTGTGATGCCCAAGAACAGCTACCCCTTCAAATATACTGTATATGGAGACCATATCTGTTCAAAGAGTTTGTATTTGTCCATTAGGACAAATCTGATTCTTTCCAAATGCAACGTCTCCAACATTTCCACTGTCCACATTTTAATTTTGGGGAGTATAATGTTCCCTTCCAAAATTTCAGTATTAATTTTTTTTTCCCTGTTATCAAACAGTAATCCAAGAAATTTCTTTGGTTTACTGTTAATATTAAATTTGAATCCGAACTCCTAATATTATTAATTTTTGGATCTGGTCCAATTTAATTTTAAGAACTTCAGAGATAACTCTAAAGAGTTTCTGTCCAATAATAATTGAGTTTTTTTATACATGTTACAAAACTATGCATTAAATTAGCTCCAAGTTCTGACATTTTATCACAAATAGGAGAAATGTTAGATAAATTCTATTTAATTCGTTTTTGAATAATGTAATCTGTGTAATACCATAAATTGTATCAATATATGTCTAGCATTTAGTGAGCAACGATGTATACGTTGTAGGCTTTCTTCCAAAATTTCCTTCGATATAGATAAACCTATTTTCATTTTCCCATTTTGTCGATATACTTTCCGAAGTTGGATTATCCTTATCCAAAATAGTATTTATATATATACGCTATTAATTTTTCTGTATTTGGGTGTTTATTAAACATAATTCATCTAATAATCCTGGGTTTTCTATTTTTATAGTCTTGCGTATTTGACTTAATATAGTTTCTAATTTGTAAATACCTAAATATTTTTTTGACTGCAATCCATAGAATAATCTTGGTAACTCTTGAAATAAATGAAATAAAATTTTCCTATCTTGTAAAGGTGTTCTAATCCTTTTAATTCCGAAATCATTCCAGTGTTTAAACCCCTTGTCCAATACAGAGGGCCTAAACAAGGATTATTCATAATTGGCAAACAAAGTGACAAATTATCCATATGTAGGTCTTAACTACTTGTTCCAAATACTCTAGCTATGAA
Organism: Okamejei kenojei; assembly: GCA_035221665.1. Taxonomy (NCBI): domain Eukaryota; kingdom Metazoa; phylum Chordata; class Chondrichthyes; order Rajiformes; family Rajidae; genus Okamejei; species Okamejei kenojei. The sequence goes on along the minus strand of CM069147.1, from coordinate 57,592,571 downwards.
TTATAGGGTTGTCACCATACATTTTTTTTTTTGTACTTCCCTTGGTGCAAAAAGAATTGAACCTACTTCAAAACGTTTTGGAGGTTAACCCCCAAATTTTAAATAACACACGAGGTTGCACATACTTAAAAGAGCAGATTAGATTCTGCTTGAGACAAATGATACACCATATATTTCACGCCCACCTTATTATGGAAATTTTTAAGGCATTTATTAAGGAACTATAATCTCATATCAAGCTTCCAAAATAAAAAGAATAATGACTGAACAATTGCAGTTAAATAAGAAATTAGACAATTAGATTTTAGAAAATGCCAAAAGAACCAACTAAAGATAAACCGTAATAAGATAAATAATACTAAAATAAAAAATTATAAATTAAATAAAATTTATCGGCCAGAATAATAAGATTATTTCAAATTACAAAACAAGAAAATTTCGAATTTGGTGATAAACCTCATAAACTCCTAGCACGCCAACTGAAAAAAACCGGAAACAGAAAATGCAATTACTAAAATTAAATCAGACAAAGGGGAATTACTAACACTACCTAAAGATATTAATAAAAGATTTGCTCAATTTTATCAAACATATACATCAAAAACCTCTGCAAATAACTTACTCAAATTACAAATTACTTAGATAAGTTGTAATCTTTCCCAAATTAAATATTGGTGGAACAAGAGGGATTAGGAGCTCAGATTACACTACAGGAAATAGAAGAAACAATTAGTATTGTTGAAGAATGGCAAAACGCCAGGACCAGATGGCTTTAGTAATGAATTCCCACTATAAAAGATTCTACGAGGTAACTTTCTCCACGGTTTGCAAGATTTATATATATACGACATTTAAAAGAAATAAACTACCAGAAACACTGAGTTCAACTACTACACTTATACCAAAAAAGGATAAAGATCTAGAAGACCCAGGCTCATATAGAGCTATTGCACTCCTAAATACAGACCAAAAAATATTAGCAAAGACCCTAGCGAGAAGATGAGTAAATCATGTTAGTAAACTAATAAATCCGGACCAAACAGGTTCCATACCAAAGAGAATACTCATTTAACAATTTGAGACAGCTGTCTAATATAGTGTAACCTCACATAAAACTGAAGAAGAACTAGCAATTATTAATTTGGATGCAGAAAAAGCTTTCGATCAAGTAGCATGGCAATTATTTATTCAAAGATATTGGAAACAATTTAACATGGGAGATAATTTTTATTCCATGGTAAAATTATTATAATAAGCCGACGGCTAGAACACTGGCTAATAATATATTATCCCCGAAATTCCAATTAGCAAGGGGCAATAGGCAGGGGTGCGCGTTATCACCCCTGCTATTTGCATTAGTGATAGAGCCTTTAGCTGAAAGTATAAGAAGCCATCCGAATATTGCCGGGTATAAAACCAAACACTCCAAATAATAAAATTTCATTATAATGGCAGACGACATATTATTATATATTACAAATTCGCAAATGAGCATACCAAATTTAATAGAGAATTTGTTCTTTTTCAGGATATAGAATAAATTGGAACAAAAGCGAAATATGACGATAAAAACCTCAAGAGTAGACACATGTGTTGAAATCCCTTTTAGAATTACAACAGAAAAATTTAAGTAATTGGCATCCAAAATTACCTAGGAACTATAAAATCAATACTCAACGCAAACTATATGCCTTTATTAACTAAATTAAATGGGTTGATTAAATTTTGGAAGACACTGCCGATGTCTTTAATAGGCAGAATAAAACCGATAAAAAGTACTTCTTTCTTACCACAAATATTGTACCTATTTCAATCATACCAATATAACTTACCTAAAAAATTATTTAAAAAATTAGATTCTGATATTATAAATTTCATATGGATTATAAATCACACAGAATTTAAAAAAAAACACTTGTGTAAATCTAAAGAATCAGGGGACTGACACTCCCTAACTTATTGTATTATCATTGGGCAGTGAATATTAAAATATAATCTACTGGTTGGACAGTTTCTGCCCAACAGGTAGATGGATAACGAAATTGGAGAAAGAGGATTGTTCCCCCTTATAATATAGGAGCGATCCTTCTTTCTTCCCCGCTAAAACTGAACAATAAAAATATACCAGAAGAATCCAATTATTCATCAGTATAATACACAAATTTGGAAACAAATAAAATTAACTTTAAAATTAAGAAAATTATCACTTCCATTCTCCAATAGCTAATAATCCCTTATTCAAACCATCCATTATTGATAAAACGTTTATCCATTGGGAAAGAATAGGAATTAAAACGATGGGAGAATGTATGAAATGAGAAATTTTTTATCATTCCAACAACTACAACTAAAATATAAATTTGAAAAGTAATCAATACCTTCAAATTCAAGATTATTTGAAAAGGTATATACAAGGATATCAAACTTTAACCCCAGATTTATTGGAGGAAGGAATGAATAGAAAGGATCAGAATCAAGCAATTTAATATCTTACTTATATAAAATAATTCTAAATATAGAAAACACCAACGACAGAGGCAATTAGAAAGAGACTGGGAACAAGAGTTATTGATAAAAAATAATTCCGAACGATAGATGGGATAAAAATTTATATGTAAACAAATGTTCAATGAATGTAAGACATAACCTAATTCAATTTAAAATTTTACATAGATTATATTATTTGAAAACAAGACTGAATAAAATATTTTCAAATGTTTCCCCCATCTGCTGCGACAATGTCTAACTCAAAATGCCACTATAGCACATTCTTTGTCTCTAGTACAAAACTGTATACATTTTGGAATGAAATTTTTTGAATTTTTACAAAACTATTCAACACAAAATTGAACCCCAATACAGAATTGATTACCTTTTGGATCAATGGGAATAGGGAAGTAAACTAAAAATTGTTGAAAGGCCATGCTGACAAAAAGTCTTCTGTGTGCAAAAAGTCATCTGCAGATCCCTACTCTCTTACTCCTCACCTAAGACTCATGCCTTTGGTCTTAAGACACCTCAGTTATGGGGAATTGTTTCTTCCTATCTACCCCATCTATACTTCTGTGTGTCCTTATAGCGTTCTTTCCGCCGCTCTCCTCAGTTCTTCTGCTCCAAGGACTTTCTCTGTAGCGAGGCTGAAGGGTGACTTGTAAAGAAGCGTATTAAATTAAGAGTGGCATATATAAGGTAGGTAAGCAGTCTATTCCCCAAAAGATGGAGTCTAAAATTATAGGTATAAGGTTTAGGATGAGACGGGAAAGATTTATTGAGGAACACCTGAGGGGCAAAATATTTTCCACACAGTATGGTGGTGGTTTGTGGAACAAACTGCCAGAGGTGGTGGTTGAGGTTTGTAAAATTACAATGTTTAAAAAGGTTTTCTACAAGCAGGTACCACAGGAAATATTTAAAGGAATACGGCCAAATGTGGGGCAATATTAAATTAGTTAGATAGGCAACCTTGTGTCAGCATGGACGAGTTGGGACCAAAGGGCCTGTTTCCATTCCGTGCTGCATAAACCCATGAATCTATAAAATAAATACAACGTCTCCAATCTCTCCTCACAACTGAACGCTCCAACCCAGGCAATAATCCTGCTGAATCTCCTGCACACCCACTCTAGCGCAATTCTATAGTTTGTATAATCAGAATTTGCACACAATAGGCTGAACTCATTGTCTTTATAAAAAAAAAAAAAAAATGTAAAAAAAAAAAAAAAAAAAAAACAAAAAACCAAGTCCTCTCTGTTCTTATACTATATCTTTTCTATCAAAGCAACATTCTACATGCCTTATTTGCACCCTATATACTGCCACCTTCATGTATTTTTTAGACTTGTACATCTTTTTGTTCTTCAATACTCCCTGCAGCCCAACATTCATGGCATTCTCCTGCCCTTATTCAACTCACCTACTCTTCCCAAAATGCAACGTCACAAGTATCAGAATGAATTATTTTTATCATTGCTTAGCCGAACTAAACCTGCTGGTCATTACCATTCTGTAGCTGGAGATGTCCTCATTGTCAACATCACAAGTTTTTTTTTGTTTCAACGGCAAACTTACTACTTGTACCAACTGCAATTCATGTCTGGACAAGCGTCCTGTCCTGAAACCTGCCTGTCCAGTTTCCTCCATGCTGCCTGAGCCGCTCAAAATTCAAATCCTCCACCTCCACAGTTTGCATTTGGTTCAAGGTTCCAGCATCTGCAGTTTCACATGCACCTACATTTACATACCAACTTGTTAAACAGCAAGGTTTCCAGCTAGATTTCTATCGTACACCTCGGGTCACAGCCCTCCAATCATGAAAACAACCCTCCATCATCTCCCCACTTCTATTACCAAGTTGGACAAAGCTGTATGTGAACAGTATCAGCTATCTCAGCAAAAGAACCAGTGAAGGGCAAGACCTTCAACATTTCAATTACAATTTGTAAAATTGAGTTGCTGCAGAATGTTTTTAGCTTTCACTCCATAGAAACATAGAAACATAGAAATTAGGTGCAGGAGTAGGCCATTCATCCCTTCGAGCCTGCACCGCCATTCAATATGAGCATGGCTGATCATCCAACACAGTATCCCGTCCCAGTACCTCCTTCTCTCCATACCCTCTGATCCCCTTAGCCACAAGGGCCACATCCAACTCACATCAAAAAATATACCAATGAACTGGCCTCAACTACCCTCTGTGGCAGAGAGTTCCAGAGACTCACCACTCTCTGTGTGAAGAATGATCTTTCTCATCCTCGGTCTTAAAGGATTTCCCCCTTATCCTTAAGCTGTGACCCCTTGTCCTGGACTTCCCAACATCGGGAACAATCTTCCTGCATCTAGCCCTGTCCAACCCCTTAAGAAATTTGTAAGTTTCTATAAGATCCCCTCTTAATCTCCTAAATATCCAGAGAGTATAAACCAAGTCTCTCCATTTTTCTTCTCATAAGACAGTCCCTGACATCCCAGGAATCAGTCTGGTGAACCTTCTCTGCACTCCCTCTAGGCAATAAGTCCTTCCTCAGAATTTGGAGAACCAAAACTCAAAACTGCACGCAATACTCCAGGTGTGGGTCTCACCAAGACCCTGTACAACTGAAGTAAACCCTCCCCTGCTCCTGTACTCAAATCCATTTGCTATGAAAGCTAAACATACCATTCGCTTTTTTCACTGCCTGCTTGAACCTGCCTGCCTACTTTCAATGACTGGTGTACCATGACACCCAGTTCTCGCTCATCTCCCTTTTCCTAATCGCCACCATTTAAATAATAGTCTGCTTTCCTGTTTTGCCACCCAAAGTGGATAACCTCACATTTATCCACATATATAAACTGCATCTGCCAAACATTTGCCCACTCACCCAGCCTATCCAAGATCACCTTGCAGTCTCTACATCCTCCTCACAGCGAACACTGCCGCCCCCAGCTTAGTGTCATCCGAAAACTTGAGATATATTGCCTTCAATTCCCACATGCCAGATCATTAATATATATTGTAATAGCGGGTCCCAGCACTGACCCCTTGCGTACCCCCACTAGTTTACTGCCTGCCATTGTGAAAAGTGACTCCGTTTACTCCTACCTCTTTGCTCTGTTTGCAGTCCAGTTACTCTATCCAGCATCCAATACTGAACCCTAATACCGTAAGCTTTGAAGTTTTGTATACTAATCTCGTATGTGGGACATTGCTTGTCGAAAAGCCTCTGGAAGTCCAGATATACCACATTCCACCTGGTCTCCCTTATTCCACTCTACTAGTTACATCCTCGTAAAATTCCACAAGATTCGTCGACATGATTTACCTTTTGTAAATCCATGCTGACTTTGTCAATGATTTCACACTTTCAAAATTGCGCTATCCCATCTTTAATAACTACTCTACAGTTTCCCCACTACCGATGTTCGACTAACTGGTCTGTAATTCCCGTTTTCTCTCTACCTCCTCTTAAAAAAGGGGTTACATTTGCTACCCCGCCAATCCTCAGGAACTACTCCAGTAATCTAAAGATTTTGAAAGATATCACTAATGCCCATCCACTATTTCCTAGCTAACTTTCCTAGTACTCTGGATGCAGCCTATCTGGCCCCTGGGATTTATCGGACCTTTAATCTATCAATTTTACCCAACACCACTTCCTCCGACTGACCTGGATTTCACTCAATTCCTCTTTGACCCACAGTCCCCTGCTATTTCCAGGCAGATTATTTATGTCCTTCCTTAGTTAAGACGGCACCAAAGTAGTTATTCAATTGTTCTCATATCCTTGTTCCCCAAGATCAACTCCAAAACCTGTTTCTGTACTGCAAGGACCTACATTTGTTTTTAACTAACCTCTTTCTCTCACATATCTATAAAAACTTTTGCAGTCAGTTTTATGTTTCCCTGCCAGTTTTCTTTCATAATCTATTTTTCCTTTCCTAATTAAAAAGCCCCTTGTCCTCCTCTGCTGGTCTCTGAATTTCTCCCAGTCCTCTGGTAAGCTGCTTTTTCTTGCTTACTTTGTACCATCATCTTTGCTTTGATACTATCCCTGATTACCCATTGTTATCCACGGATGCCCTACCTTCCCGATTTATTCCTTTTGCAAACTGGGATGAACAATTTTTGTATTCATCCATGCAATCTTAAATGTCTTCCATTGTATATCCACCGTCAACCCTTTTAGAATTAATTGCCAGTCAATCTTGGCAATACATACGTCTGCCATGATTCCTTCCTCTGAGGAAGGTAGCAAAATGCAACAGGATTAAAAACTCATGCCAACGCCCAGATTTAGATTTGGAAAGAATCTTCTTACATACCCCACAAATCTGCGTTATCCTTTTAGGGCATAGAAGATAGAACAGTAGAATAGAAGAACGGGTCTCCGGCTCAGAATGTCTGTGCCGAACATGAAGCCAAGATAACTTTCTATCTGCCTGCTCATAATCTCATATTCATTCCTTTCCCTGCAAATCGATCTGCCTATCCAAAGCCTCTTAAATGCCACTTATTGTTCTGCCTCACTAATACCCCTGGCAGCGCATTCCAGGCATTCCTCATTCCTCTGGTGTTTAAAAAAGCCCCGAATATATCTCATTTAAACCTTTGACCCTCTCATCATAAAGCTTTTCTCCTAGCATTTGATTTTTTTCCATCCTGTTATACTGATTCGACCGTCTACCCTATCTATGCCACATCATCTATCATATCATAATCATTATCATACATTTTATTAAAAGTCTGATCGTGTACTTGTGTATATGTGTGTGTATATGTTTGTCTTTACATCTTCGCAAAAACACTACGTGGTAATCATTATATTTTTACATATTCTGATTGACCTATTCCCCCCTCTAAGCAGAGACCTTCACCTTCAACTGAAATTTTATCTTAATTTCTCGGCAATTCTCGACATAGTGCCAATTAAAAGTAAAAAAAAAAAAAAAAACAAAGACTTAATTAAAATACCAGCTTCAAACGTGATGACAGTCACAATAGTGCTACAGTATCAGCTTCACTGAATTATTTCATCCTAAATTTGATGTTATTCTGATTTAAAGCTTTAAAAAAAAAAAAAATTGCAAACTTTCACAAGATTTTTACATATTCAATTCAAAGTTTTTCGCCCTCTCTACAGAGACCACCTCACGGAACATTGTATGCATTATGTCTTGACATTACGATTAAAGTTTAAAAAAATCAAAAGATTTTGAACTTAAAACGACCGCTTCAACTGATGACGTCCCAATGGCTCGGCTAGCATTGGTCAGCTTCAATTAAGAATTTACATCCTATATTTCGCGTTATCGCGAATATAGCTTTAAAAATGCCTCATTTTCACAAGAATTATACTGTTAAAATCATTCCTGACCGCTTCATCCAACACACTTCAATCCAATGTTGCGACACAGTAAACGCTCTGAACCTTTAATTCGGAACGGCTTGATTTGAGACACCTGCCTCCTGTGGGGGCTAACGTGTGAACGGGTGCGTTGGGGAAAGCAGAAAGCAACACCCCAAATGTCTGCACGGTCTAGTCTATACTAAAACCCCGATCTTGTTACGTGTGGTATATATGCATGTGTTGTATATGGGTTGTCCGTTACCTTCTGAGAAAACACTACCGCAGTACTGATAACATTTTTTACATATTCTGATTCACAATTTCCCCCTAGCCGAGATCACCTTAACTGAACATTTTAATGCTTTATTTCTCAACTTATTACAGAAAAAAGTAAGTTAAAAACATCAAAAGACGTTAAATTCAAACGACCAGCTTTCACTGAATGACGTCACAATGGTTTTCAGCTGACAGCCGTCTCACACACAGAATCTTCAATGCTCTTCGAGTGACGTCACCCCACCCCCACCTCTCCACCCCGATTTCTTCACAACCTCCCCCCCCCCCCCCCCCGGGTTTATTCCCCAACCACACCCCCCGGATTATTCCACTCCCCCCCCCCCGGATTATTCACATTCCTCCGCCCCAGATTATTCATACACTTCATCACCCCACCGGTATTCACACCCCTCTACAACCGCAAAAAAAGATGCCGCCGATGGAACAAAGATGAAGTCGGGGCCTGGACTGAGAACTGTGGCGGTCGAATTGACTGAGAATTGAAACCCCAGCTCAAAAAGCAGCAAACACCCCCCCGGTTATTCACACCCCCGACACTCACCCCCAGGCTATTCACAAATCCCTCTTCCCTAGGTCAATTCAACAACAAACCCCCCCCCCCCCCGGTTATACACACCTCACACCTTGGGTTATACACACCCCCCGGTTTATTCACAATGCCTCACCCCCTCCTCCCTGCTGCTCAAAAATGGCAGCAACACCCCCGCCCCCCCTAGGGAGTGGGAATGAGTATTAGTACCCATGGCGAGTATGGATATTGTGTTCGGGGACAAGCCCTAGCACTGTGATGCCACGCGCCCATACCCCCTCAAACTCTAGCACCCCCCCCCCCCTTACGTACCCCCTCCCTCCCTACCCCCGTCATCTCTCTCCCTCTCTACCCCTACCCCTCCACCTCTCTAGCCGTGCCCTGTGGCAGTTCGGTCTAAAGGCGTGAGTGAATCGGGCGGGGGATGGGGGGAAAAGAGTGAATTAATAATATTTAATAATATCAAGGGGGGTCAGAAGTGTGTGAGGTGTGTGAGTGCGTGAGTGTTTGTGTGGTGTGTGTTTAGTGTGTGTGTGTGTGTGTGTGTGTGGTGTGTTGTGTGTGTGGTTGTGTTGTGTTAGATGCCGCAGGCAGCCCCCCCCCCACCCCCCCCCCCCCCCCTCAACCACCGTTGAGGGGTAGACCCAACGGTTTCCCTTTTTGGTCTAGTAACTTATTAACATTCTCATCTGTATGTGTGTATATTTTGTCTGTCTTTACCTCTTCGCAAAAACCCAATGCGGAAGCGATTACATTATTTACATATTCTGAATTCATATATTTCCTCCTCTAGGCCGAGAACCCCTTCACTGAACAATATATGCTTAAATTCTCGACTTAATACTGATTAAGTTAAAAAATCAAACAGGACTTTTGAATTTAAAACGAACTACTTCAACTGATGACGTCACTATGGCTCTGCTAGCAGTGATCACTGAAGATTTCATCCAATATTTCACAAGTTATTCACGATTAAAGTTTTTAAAATGCAACTTTAAAACAAGAGTTTAAAATTCCACCTCCCAGCTTTCGCCAATTTGGTGTGTAATTGCAGTTGGAACTGCTGCGTAAACAGTCGTGTGTGCAATTGGCATTTTTTTAAGCAGCACTTCTGAGGGAGGCTGGTGAGTGCAGAATTGTAAGGTACGTGAGGGGCTGGTTAAGTTGCCGTTCGGGGAACGTCATAGTGGTGAAATATTGGTTGGAGACACCCACAGTTGGGGGAGCAGACATATCCTGATTCCCACATTTCCATTAAAAATACAATCGATAACAATGTTGCGACACAGGCACACTCAGAACTTTTACAACCTCACAGGAGGGGAGGCAAATGCTATTGCAACACACGCAGGGAAGAGTAATTGGAATTTTTTTTAAAGCCACTGCAGAGGGAGGCAAGAGAGACTGGACACTTAGTAACTCCCCATGCCGTTTCGGGGAACTGCTTGAGTGGAGACCATGCCTCCCATGGGGCTACAGGCAGGGAACGGTGCAAAGGGTGGGTTGATCATAACCTAGACTTGGTAGCCTATACTCGTACTATTACAAAGAACTAAAACTTATGATCTTGTGCTCTTTTCCGGTTTGCGCGCTTTTCATTTGGCAAAAAACGGTACACGTTATCGCTGTCAATTTTTTGCCAGGATACCCACCGTTCTCACTGTGCTGCATGCGCAACAACGTTTCGTACCAAACTGTTGGTATATTGTAAATGTTATCGAGGTTTAAAAATTCATAAACCCGAAAACGCTTGGGGTGACCGGGTTTTGCACTCGGGAAAACTTGTTAGTGGAGGAATCATTACGTTGGCGGTTGACGGGTTGCACTGGTGGAAAACAGGTGATGGAGGAATATTACGTATGGGGGACCGGGTTGCACTGGGGTGAAAAGGTTGATGGTGGAATTTATGTTGGGAGGAACCAGGCCTCCCCGTTTGAACAGGGACCCAATGGGTCCACTTAGTCTATTGCTTTTATATATAGTCTATAAGGTCTCCGCCGCTAGCCTCTGGCAATTCCAGAGAAAACAGGCCAATTCCCTGACCAAACCCCTGCAGCCAGCAAATACACTCAATCTAGCATCATTATCTGGAAACCACCAGATCAATTCCTATTTCCAAAGCACCCATATCCTTCTGTAAACGGAAGATAGATATGCACGAATATTCCAAGTAAAGCCAAAACCAAAATCCTGCCACAAAGTGCTTCCTGACTCCAATACAAAATGCCCCGACCATTAAAAGCAAGCAATTCATATGCCCTTCTTTACTGCTATTCTCTACTGGTTTTGGCCTCTTTTTGTGAGTTTATTGATCGAGGTGTGGAGGGACTTCTAGATCACCGTCTTGGGGGCGGACGGTCGGGGGGGCAAAGTGTGGCGTGGGGGGGTGTATGGACAGGGTGGGAGGGGGGTCAAATAATTGTATATATTGGTGGTCCCTACAGGGTGGGTTACCTAGGGCCGAGAGGAGTGCAAAACTCGTTCAGCGTTTGATAGGGGGAGTAAAAATAAATCGTGGGCTGGGCCATTTCGAGGGGGGCATCCCAGTTGCTGAAGGCTAATCTAGATCCTGCTGCATGCTCCTGACAGCCTTCCTCACCAGTTCTGAATCCATACAAAACCATTGGCATTGTTAGTCCCCTTCACCTGATCTTTCTGTATCAGCCAACCAGGGTGAACAGATCAATCCTTACAAAAATCCATGTAGAACAACATACCACTGCCTTCATATTCCTATTACAAATTTCCCAGTATGTTTTCCCTTCACTTATGCACATATAGTTTAATCAAACCCCTCTTTAGATTACCCACTAAATACGGAACGTTATAATTCTATGGACTGACAAGTCAGTGTAAATATTGAGTAAGGTGTTAGTCACCCCACAAAGCAACTCTGTTGCATTGGCATCTTTCCGGAACCTGTCCACAGATCTTTCCTACCATCTCTTGCTTTCTATTGAGGGGGACTCTGGTTACAATCCCATTTATGGTGCATGCATCTTTCTTCAAGCTCACTCATTGGATAAACCCTCAGTAATGTCCTCTCTGAGTGTGCCGTGACAGTCTCCCTGTTAGTAGAACACCCTATACCACCTCCTTTATCCATTTCTACAATCAAACCCCGGAACATTGAGCTGCCATAGACGGTAGCTCTTGCAAAACATTTTTCTGCAATGGCCAACACATCATAGCCCCAAGGACTGATTGATGCCTAATAGCGGCACCATACGTGTGAATAAAGGGAGACATCAAGGCAGTTCAAAGCGAAGTTATTCCAGAGGTTGACCATTACTGGGAAATAGTGCAAACCATTTACAATGTTATGCTGTAGCTGAGCGATGTTGTCTCGTCGTGCTCAGCAACCTTGTTGACACTCCAAGGACACGTAGGCAAGAGATCTAAGTACCAAGGACACTCCCTCTAAGCCGCATGGACTGTCAACGTGCCCGCCCTCTAAACCACCAGAAGAAGGGTTCAAGCATAAGTGGCAGAACTGACGCCACAGACCCCCCCCCCCCCCCCAGATCAGGAGGAAGGAATAGCTATGGTCGAGGGAGGCTACCTAGCATGTAGGTCTGGGACCACCCTGGACGTGGGACCCGGGACGGAGGGCTCCACGGGCGCAGTGACGCTCTGCGTGGGTGATCCCTAAGTACCGAGCGGTGCGAGGAGACCGATGCAGAAGCCGCCGGACGAAGGGGTCTTGGGGAACACCCCAACTCAAATTCCCCCCGGTCTTTGGACGGGACGGAGGGCAATCCACGGGCGCATGTGACGCCTGCGTGGTCATCCCGAAGTACCGAGGTGTCTGAGGAGACCGATACAGAAGCCTGCCGCCAGAAGATGACTGGGACAACACCCCAGGCGTGTGTTCGGTAACGGAATGCTCCACGGGCGCAGTGACGCTCTGCGATGGGCTGGATCCCCGATGGTACCGCGGGACCTAGGAGACCGGAGCGACACGAGTCGCATCTCCTTTGTAACGCAGCTAAGGGAGAGTGGCCTGAGAAATACGGCCCCCAACAATGAAGGGGGAAAAAAACTAAATAAAATAAACAAACCTATTTCAGAAACCGGGGACCTCGTGGAAATGTAGTGAACACAAAAAAGAACAGTAAAAAAACAAATTCAATGCAATCAGTGTTCCAAGTTCAAATTGTCCGCTTTCATAGTGGCAGGATATGCTGCCGGACAGCCACCGGCCTGAATGTAGCGCTGAGTGTGGTGCGTGCAGTGAGGCTGCAGTGACCGCATCCAGCCGGAAGGTGGCGCTGTTAGCCAGTGGACAAGGGCTGCCGGACGGCATCCGGCCGGAAGGTGGCGCTGTATACGTCGTCATGTAAAAGTTCGTATTCACTTCCGCCGGCCGCTACGGCCATTTTTGAAGTCGGGATTCGCTTTGTTTGAAGATTGTGCGTCCGGCCATACGTGTGCCGCCGCTGACGCGGATACACCGCATTAAAAGACCGATGAGGAGCAGAATGGCGCGGTCGGCCATCATGTAAGCTTCGCCCTATCGGGAGGCAATTCACTGGGCCGCGGTCCCGGTGGTCGTGGGCCAAGGCTTGGTGCAGTGCAGGACGTGTGGATCTGGGCCTGCGGTGGATTGCCGTTTGCGGTGCCAGGTTCTTGAGCTGTGAGCGCCTGGTTAGGCGAGGCTGGTGCAGGCCAAGGAGCAGTGAGGGGGGGAGGGGGGCTCCGGTATACCAGATGCAGGGCCTCTGGGAGCCGTGTTCGCGTGCAGCCCGGGTCTGTAGTGGTGAGCAGGAGAGCGGCAGGTATCTTCTCACTACTCTCTCTCTCCTCACTCCTCTCTCTCTCTCTGCTCCCGGGAGGCCGTCGGGCATGTGTTTGGCGATGCTAGGGGCAGAGGCGCTAAGCCGCAGGCTCCTGCTTCCGCTAGATGGCACGGCGGCTGCAAAAAAAACCCACTCCACTCCGGTGTGTCGCTCTCTGGCAGTGTCATGCAGGTAGCTCGGTCGCCCGTCCAAAATGGGCCCTGGAGTGGTGTGGGAGTTGGAATCGGGTGCCTTGCCCGCTTTGCCGGGAGCGGGAAGCGGTGGCAGCCGCGGCTTCACAACACTCCGTGAGCAGCAGCTGGTGGGGAAGAGGCGGCAAACTCGACTTCTAGGCCTGGTTGTGCGGCAGCCTATTCTGGCAGGTCAGGCAACCGGCTGCAGATATCAGGTCTCCCAAGGCCGCGTGCTTCATGTGAGTCCAAATTTCAATTCGGACAGTCGGGGGTCACCAATGTAACGGCACCATCGTGGTGAATACAGGTGAGACATCAGCAGTTTCAAAGTGTGATCATTCAGTGGTGAGCACGTTAAGCTGGTGCGCTAACCATCCTAAATGTTGCTGTCGCTGAGCGAGGTTTGTACTCATCGGGTCTCATCTACCTGTTGACTCTCCAAGGTCACGAGTACGAGGACCTTAAGTACAGGGGACACTCCCTCTAAGGCCCATGACGTCTCGTGCCCGCCCTCCGTATCTCCTGACCGAGGGTTTCGAGCATAAGTGGCTGACACCACACTCTAAAGTTAATCTGCTTCCCTGCAATCCCCACAAGCATTTGAATTAAAATAAAACATACTTTAGCCCATGAGTATCACCATATTCCTTCACCTCTCCCTGCCTCTTCCGTTGAGACTTACTGGTTCCTAACCTCTACGTTCCCAATACTTCCTTCCAAGTTCTGACCTTATTTGGGGGGGGGGGGGGGGGGGGGGGGGCACAACAAAAATGTATCTTTTAAATCTCCTTTAAAACTTTCCTCCGCTCACTTAAGCGATTATTTGACAGTTCCATCCTGGAAAAAGATCTGACTGCCTGCCCAGTTCAACCTGCTCATACTATACAGCATGAAATGCAAAACTTCTATTCTATCAAGTCACTTAACCTTCAAAGCCACAATGAGAACAATCCAAGTTTTGTTCAAACCTCTCCTCCAGACAACCGAAACCTCACAATCCAGTGCATCTTTTGAAAAGCCTCAATATCCTTTCCATAATGTGGCACCTGAACTGCATAATAATGACACAAATGAAGTCTTACTCTAGCTTTAATGGCTACAACATGACTAGCCAACTTTTAATACTACTCCGATACAACCAACTGATGAAGCCGTATGGTCATATGCCTATTATATAACCAATCCACTTTCCATATGAGTGGTTTGAATCAACTACAACTTTCTCAACGAGATGGAAGGAATGGACTCTCACCTACAACGTTGTACAGGTTTAATAGTAATTATGCACCAAAACAACAGCTTTTCACTGTACTCCCGTGGATGTTTAACAGAAATAAACCTAAACGAGCTTTGGCTTAAATGGTGACAGACCCCTCCATTATGAGAATTTAAATAGCACCCTACCTCAAGATTCTTCGTATAGAGGCATTGAGGATTCTTTACCAATACACTCATTATAGTCCGCAGGTCCACACCGTCTTAATTTGTTGAAAAACGCAGTTCTATAAGTAGTCTGCAAGAAGAACAGCAAATATTGTATCAAAATCTGTGTTTCTACCGGTGTGAAAGTTAACATTTTGAAAACTGTTTCCATTCTTTGAAAGCATACTTACCTATCTGGACAAGCTAAGTAAAGACTAGGAAAAAATTCTACCAAGCCACTTTCTTGTTCCATGCTGGGGCCGATACATCAGGTTATGATAAACATATTAAAACGGCAAAACTAAAAAAAAAACAATAATGCAGGAACAACTCAAATGTGATAGCATCAGTGAAAGAGAAACAAGAATATGATTATGGAAACAGAGAGCCTCATTAGGACCCAAACATTAACTCTGTTTCTCTCTCCACTATGCGCCTGCAACCTGTTAAGTGTTTTCTGGAATTTTCATTTTTATATCACAAATAGAATACCAGAATGAACTGGACATCAGTTCTGCTCATTTTCCATCCATTACCTAGGAAAAGGTGCAGAATCAACATAGGAAATGTTGGAATTTCACAATTCTCGCTGTGTAATCCAGGAGTGGAAGATAGAATCCATAATCCCATGGGCAACAAGGAAAACCTCGTCCTATGTTCCGAATCAGTAATGCTTAAACTTGTTATTGCCTTTGATATTACTCTGATCTATGCATAAAGGTAGTAAACATAAAAATAACATTTTCTGGATCGAGGCCTACTGATCTATCAAGATGAACTAGAACCAAGTTGGCTGTTACTATTAGGGGGCAAAAAATGAACATCCTGGGGCCCCGAAAGTCTTAAAGACAAAGACTACAGTTGATGATTAATGGACTTTTACCATATGAAATGAATAACAACAGCTAAAACAAAAGTTCTAAGTCAGCAGAGCGTGCAGGTAGGAGAGCTCCTGCCTCACAGCAGAGATCCCCCCGTTCAATCCTGACTTTAGTGTTGCTAAATAGAATGCACATCTAACCCTTTTTGATCATTTTGGTGTTTTGTCTGGGATTCACAGGTTTCCTCCTATAATTCCCCATAAACATGGTGTAATAGGGTTGATTGGCCTCTATAAATTGTCCCCAAGTAATGTACCTATTAGTAGCAGTCAAATCTGGAAAAAATTTATTGGAAGTGGATTCCGAAATGAGATCCAGATTTAAGGTAGGATTATTGATAACAGGCATAGATTCAGTGGTCGGGGGTGGGGGTCATTACATACAACTAACATGCTAAAATACCAACGCCGCGGGAAAATTAATGCAAACATTTCCTTACGAGAGAGCGGTTAATCAGGAATCCGATACCACACACTGCAGCTGGGAAACACCAAAGGTCCTTTCTCTAGAAAATTGGTAAAAGTACCACACAGGTAAGGTATAAATAGATGCGAGAGAGAGACTAACATTGCAAAACAAACAGAGTTTTGGTTTGGTGCATAACCAACAGCATTGCTACAAAGCCTGAAGAAATAAAAGGAAGAATCAGGATAGCAGCATTTGGTTTTACCAGTATTCCACGAGATTTGATAAAGCGCAACAGGAATCAGCTTCGCTTCGCTTATGTAGTCCACCCGCTTACCTCAAGCCTGCCCCGCAGTGAATATAACATTCTTGCTCTCTTCCATGTTTCGTCAGCAACTGGAGCAGTACCGAGAGAACCCTCTCAACAAACTCGTTCAAGGCGTTCCTACAAGCATGACGACCCCTTTGAACGCACATAGCTACTTGGCAGTCACACACGTCAAAATTAATCTGGCCAATAGCACAAAAACAAATGATAGTATTAAATAAACTATTATTTATAGAAACCTGGGTTTTTAAAAACTATTATACCCACCCCCTGAGGATAAATAATATATTATAATCATACACTCCAATTACCAATCCGGGATGTTCCAAGAATCAACTGAAGGGCTGCAGAAAACATTAAAACCATGACACTGGCCTGGTGAAGCTACCGCACAGTAAGCATATAGCTCAGCGATCCGACAAAACCAAGAAGCATCAGGTCAATAGCTTAACAGCTGGTGTGGCACGGTGGCACAATGGTAGAGTTGCTGCCTCTACAACGGTAGTAATATCCTGACTAAGCCATTTGAACGTTTCTTCGCCCATGACCTGCGTGGGGTTTTCTCCGGATATCGAGTTTACTCCCACATTTGGGGAAAGACGTACAGGTTTGTAAGGCCAATTTGGCTTGGTTAAAATTCTAAATGTGGCCCTAGCGAGTGTAGGATAGTGTATAGTGTGTAGGATTGCTGGTCGCACAGACTGCGCGCGTTTCAGCCCTGTAATCTCTAGACTAAACAATGATCAATAAGTTGGTGCTTCAGATTCTGTAAATTTTCCCCAAGAAATGTGACTGAGTAAA
>CM069147.1:57546990-57574613 GCA_035221665.1 Okamejei kenojei | reverse complement strand
CATAGAGATATAGTATTTACAGTTTTTTAATTGGAGAATAATCAACTATACTAACATTTTCATTATCTGTTACTTTGATTTGTTGCAATCTGCATCTCGTGACACAATCGATAATTACACAATTCACGATCAACCAAAGAAAGGTGTGAAAGTTGCAGTGGGAAAAGATTTGCAAATTTGATTTGGCGCTTTCTGAAATGGGATATCTCGAAGTCATGTGTAGAAGTAAGCAGCTCTTCAGAGAAAGTCCAAAGTTGAATAAACAGGTTTTCACAAAATGTCCATTGTTTTCACTTTAGCAGAAAAGGAACCGCACGGGCCAAGGCAACATGAAAACTCTACTTGACAACCAGTTCAACACAGCTCTAAAATAAGGGAACATAAGAAGATAGCAGCAGCAAGCTACATAGTCCTCAATTATGACATTGCCGGAGAAAAGAAGGGGCCAAAGGCGGCTATTGCTCTATTCGTGTTCACAGACCCAAAAAAAAACGGCCCAATCACGAATATAACCTGAATTTATTCAATCCACTGAGCGGTGATCATAAATTTCATGAATGCTACTGAATAAATCTAAACGGAGGTGAAAGAAATTTCAGCTCATCTGTGGGGAGATAAACAGATTTTATTTTTTATATCCCACAGAAGCTATCATGGGGATAAAGAGGAAAACTACAAAATGTAACACTGCAAAATCAGGCTGCCATTCTCCTGTCCCCCACAAGACACAAAATGTAAAAGATCAAGAACTGTTTGCTCAAAAAAAGGAAAACTGTAGGGATTAGTAATAAAGGAAGTTCATCCTTAATCAAGAGTGCCAAACCATGCCCTTAAATAAAGGAAAATCGAAATGAAATTGATTTCATAATCACCGGTGTTCTACAGAGAGGTCCTCCGAAACTCCATTAATCGGAACGCCTTGCACTTATTTAATTCCGACAAATCCAATCTTGCATTGTGGTTCGCTCCTCAGACTTTCTTCAAAATACCCAAAATGCTTGGAAATATTGAAGCATGAGTAGATGACGCGATTTATGTAAGTGAAGAGAGAAATTGATTTAATATGGGTGAGTGTGATGTGCTGCAGCTTTGGGAGTCAAATGTAATGGAAAAATATTCAGTTTAATGAATGGCAGGACCCATGAAGCATTGATAGAGGGATCACAGACAGAGTTCCATATTATAGAAAAATGCAGCAACACAAGTATTAGATATTGGTTAAAGAAAGTGTATACGAGTTGCCCATCAATTGGATTAGGAGAATTTGTAGTTCCAGATTCAGGAAGCAAATTACTCCTTTAATAAAACTTTAGTTAGAACTACCATTGAGTATTCAGAGCAGTTGCGTAGCTTGCCTCATCTCAAAAAGGAATACTGGAGGCAATGTTTGCAGAGGTTGAAAAGAGTTTATCATCAATGCCTGTGCCAAGGTAGTAGAAGTGTGTTATCTATAGGGCGAGGTTGGACAAATCTGGATTTTTTTCCTCCAGAGATTTTGGAGATTATGACGTGAGAACTAGAATAGAAGTATTACAGCAAAAAAAGATATAAATGGTAGACGATGGACCAATTATCCAGATGGTGCATTAGCGTTTGATTTAAGCAAATTGACTACAGAAATATTAAAAAATGTACTGTAAACGGAAGAAGAAGTTTTGGATGAATAGTATTGCACTTGATGAACTTCGAGACAGATAAAGATACAATTAATCAAGGAGATTGTGTGTTTTGAAGATATCATCTTGGAGGACGTGGCGGTGGGACGGCTTTTGAATTGCCAGGAGACACCCATGCGTAACACTCTATCCGTCCTACCACCCCTTTTCATCAACATAATGGTGCGAGAGTAGGGAAATAATTGCCTTGAATACCTGCTACTATACACCCCCAACATTATGTAATTTTTGATGGCTTGGGCATATATTATCTGCTTCCTTTCTAATGTAAGGAATACAGTATAGATTTTATTTGTCACTTGTGCCAATGTCACAGGTGAAAGTGAAGTCACCGAGAACAGCCACGGAAAATAAATACACAACAACACAATAGGTGAACAAGAAATTCCAGCCGTGAGAGGGGAAGGGTGCACCAAAGTCAGTCTCTTCTGATGCTGCCTCCCTATGTTCACGAGTCCATGTCAGGATTGAGGGCCTACCCCGAGCCCTCAAGAACTGCTGGCGCCGCTTAGACAGATGGTTTAGTCCAGGCCCAGACCCTAAACTTCGCCGTGGTGATATGCAAGTCCGGACTGGGTCGGGGCTGGGGGAACTCCTCATTTCAAGATAATGTTATTTCCCAGGAATGGCTGTGCACTGGTACCTGTAAAATAGATCCGGTGAAGATCCAATACGAGGCCCCATCTATATTTCTATATTTTCCAGCAAGGAATTTAACAAATTGTTTTGAGGATTGAAGAAAATTTCACAGTAGCTGTAAGACGAATAAATTTTATTCTGAATACAAATTTTTTAATAAATATTAATTTGGAGTCTATGACAGTGAGATTAGACACGAGGATTAATAAAGAAACATGGATATGTAATGGGAATAGCGGGGACTTCGATCAACGGAGCGGAGATAAAGCAATGGGGTCACATATCACGCCAGAAACCGAAATCAAAAATAACTTTAGTTTCAGTGGGTGTGACAACCTTTTTTTTGCCACAGGGGCCAGGAGCCCATGTTTGTGAGCGGAATTGGTCGGTCCACATCGTATCGTCACAGTAATAAATGGAAGTAATAATAATATTACATACTAACTAAATTTAGTAATTAGTAATAATACATTCGAATAATACCATACGTTAGTAATGAATAGTCATACTAATAATCGTGTTTTCCTTCGTTCTGCAGTTTCCAGGTCGCCTGCGAGCCTGGTCGAGCTGCGAGTGTTCGTCCAGGTCCCCTGCTGAGACCTCATGACTTGCTAAAGGTGGGGGCTTTTGGTGAATGCGATAAACAAATTTAAAAAGAAATAAAGGCGGCCTTCGGGGCGGCCGTATTTAGATATCTTGGTGCGGGTAATTGATGGGCCGTGGAGTGCTGGCCCGTGGGCCATAGGTGTTTTGGGCCCTCGCCGCTTAGGTCCCCACCCCTCTGCCTAGTTGGTGGGTGTGAGGGGGACGATTCATGTATGCCTGATAACAGCTGTGGTAAATCAGTCTCCGAATCAGAGGTGTTTGGTGCGGTGTTTCAAACATCTGTAATCCTCTTGCTTACTTGGGGAAAGTGTAGTGACTCATGAGAATTGCAACATAAAGACTCAAAGAATTGTATAGATCTCAAGGCGGATGTTTTAGCAGACCAGTTGGGTTGTCTCCTGTGTCCAATGTCTGCCAGTCCCTAATCTCCATTTGGAGGGTGGTAATATAGTGGCAACACCAGAGAATGAGCAAGGTGTTGTCTTTTGTTGTCCTGCTCCACACTTCACAGGCTGGGTTTCTGGCTGAGTCCACCATCCACCCACATGCGGTCATTGAACGCTCAACTACCCGTACAAAGTCCAGTTGAGCTCACACCATGCCCCTCTAGGGAGTCAGGCCCGGACAGCATTTAACTTTTTAAATATGTAGGCTAGGAGGAAGGAGATGAGGTTTCCTTCTCGACTCCCTGTGACCTCTTGGAGGGCCTATCGCATTGTGTTTTTGTCCCTGGGGTGATACTTTGTCCTTGATTCTGCTGGAGGCCTTGCCGATGGGTGCGAGCATGAGGTGCGGTTTGATGTCAATAGAAATGAATTGCTTTGTGAAATTGTACTGTTCTAAGTCCACAATTCCTCTGCGAATTTCTTTCGGTCTGGATGTAGCTGTTGCCCAAATCTGAGTAAAGTTTGGTAAGGGTGTATGCTTGGGATATGCCTAACCGACATAGCTTTCTAAGTAGTATCTGCGTTGGTATGCGTTCTTGGCATTGCTCGTCGGACCATGGGGTAGTCCCAGGACAAATTGCTGTCCTAGTAAAAAAGAGCGTGACTAGAATTTGCTTGTCATATGTGTAAGACGAATGACTGATTGCTAACTGCTTGCCATCAATAAAACTATTGAATCTCAGCCATTATAAACAGAGTACAGAACTGAGTTTTGTTTATCAGCATGAGAATACGCAAGTCATTGTAGAACGTTATGTGTGCAGCGGGGGGAGTAAAAAAAAAAAACTGCAGATGTTTGATTTAAAATCGATTTTAGACAACAAAATGCTGATAGCAGCAGCGAGACCTAGGCAGGGAGACTCTGGAGAGAATGAAATGGGTGACGTTTCAGGTCTGAGACCTTCTTCAGATAAGATCCGTAGGTTCTACGAACGTGATACTTAAACAGATTCAGAGAAAACAGAACAGCTTATTTGAATGATCAGTTAATGTATTATTACGGTAGGGGCAGTAGAAGAGATGACGTATTCCACGCAGGAAGTCTATACAAAGAATGCTGCGTGAACATTTGATCTGCCTGAAGTGTTCAAAAATATCATTTCACTTATGATACCGATAGTTCCCTGCTCTGTTGATTTCATGTCCAGATTCTGAGAGATAGTATTACAGTGCTTGGGTGCTGTCTGGCAAGGACTGACAGGCCGACAAGTGCACAGGAAAATAAATACGACCACGAGTCCGTCACATTCCTGCTTTAAGTCCATTCTGTCCCGGTCCGACTAGTATTACAATTGTCACACTTGTGCTTCTTTCAGCATGACTTTTTCGATAAAGTGCTGGAGAAAAGATGGCAAACAGAGACTGGGGTAATATCAGCAGATCAAAATGGATAAACAAAGCCTTTTTACGTGACGAACCCCTTCATTCTCGTCTCTGACATAACTATTCTCATCTCGTTCTTATACAGTCTCCCAGCTTTCATTCTCCAAGAGGCTACATCACCTCCTTCACACTGAAAGGCTGATCCTCTTGCACAATGTTCTCAAGTGAAAACAACCTCTCTAAAAATCAATCCAAATTGCAGCTGTCAAGAAAACCAAACAGCTGTGTAAAATTGAAATATATATTTATGAAACACAGCTGGGCTGTGAGGCGAAAGATTCACGTTGGCAGATAATTTCCATGCAGCTTCCCCCCCACCACCCCCACCAACAAGATGGGTAATGACTAGAAAATGGTAATTGGTGCCAGAGTAGGGAAATCATAACGAGAGACATAGTGTATTCCAGTATTCAGTATTATGTGTGTAATTTTCACTGAGTACTTGCATACACAGAATAAACCAAAAAATGTATCTCATGGCAGTGCAATTAGATAAAACAGAAATAAATACATACAAGATAACATATATTATCATCTCAAAAATAGAACTAAAACAGACATTCAGTACAGAACAATCCAATCCCTAACATAGGAAGGCTACAAAAAATTGCTGTTCAGTGGCTTCACCTTGACAGGTGAATAGCTGTCCAAGGTTTGGGGGGTTAAGATTGGTATGTGATCTTATGGGAAGGGGTCAACAAGTCTGTTAACCATTTTATTGCATGTTGATATAAGCTGTTTAGTTAGCATCCTGCTGGTGTCTACAGCGTGATACTCCTGTAGCCTGTTTCCAGATGGCATGCAGGGAACAGAGGAAGAAATGTAAAGATCCGAGATGAGAAGTGAAGAAGAAAGAAGTCGTGGGAGTGTAGATGTTAAGGTCCCTTAATGATGAGATGGCTCTGCGTATGCAGCACTTCTGGTAATACAGCTAACAAGGAAAGGGTGAGGGGGTAGCACCAATAAACCAACTGGTGCTTGTGTCCTCACTGATCCGTGTTTTAGCTGTCTTTGTTCGCATGCCTTGCAGCTCCCAAACCAGTACGTGATAGCCGTAGGTATGCTCAATAGTATATCCTCCGGTGTAATAAGTTAGTAGAGGTAACAGTGTGAGACCTTACTACGAGATCTCCGATGGATGGAGCCGCAGCTGTGCTTCTTTTGATGACTGCTGTTAAGCAGGTTAGTGTGTTTGTTGGGTAATGATATATAGAATAGGGAGACCCGAGTAACCTTTTGCACACAGTGTGTGTATGGTTTGTAAGAACGAATAAGGTAATTGATGCAGACGATTTGAAGGAAACATTTGGACAGGTACATGGATAGGACAGTGTAAAACAATATAAAACATAGAAACATTAAATTAGTTGCAGGATAAGCCAATTCCGACTCCGTTCGATCCTGCACCGCCAAGGTCAAAATGATCTGGCTGATCTCCAACTCAGGTATCCCGTACCTGCTTCTCCTCCATACCCTCTTATCCCCTTACACACAAGAGCCACATCCAACTCACTCTTAAATATAGCCAATGAGAGCTGGGCCTCAACAACCCGCATCTTGTGTCAGAAGTTCCAGATACTCACCACTCTCATTGTGAAGAAAGTCTTTCTCATCTTCGTCTTAAAGGATTCCCCCTTATCCGCTTAAGCTGTACCCCTGGTCCTGGAGCCCTTGTTTTAGAGGGATATTGACCAGATGCAACCAGGTTGACAAGCATAGATGGTGGACACGTGGGTTGCCTTAATTTGGGGCAACTTGGTGCCAAAGGCCTGTTCCGACACCTGAAATTGACCTCTATGGACTATATTTTTGGTTTAAGAAAAGATACAATGGCACAATTGGCTAATCTGCACCTTCAACCCAAAAGTAATAGCTTATTATTGGAAGAACTGATTTGAATTCTAAGGTTCAACCAGTAACATAAAAAGCTCAATGTAAACACAGAGTTGCAATTACTGCTCAACTGCTTAACATGGGGCAAAATTGAGAAATGCTGTATTGACCTCGTTGACAACCTTCAATGGGCAGCAGTATAATTTCTGAACATAAAGGATTTAGCAAATCCTTCCTAACAGAAGGATTGAATGCAGCGAATATCCTAGTGCAGAAGTAGGGCAACAGAAATTCAAATAAATAAAAATAGGGACCTACAGAATGCTATTCGGCCTCTTAAGACACCGCTAACATATCTGTAACAACCACCTACCCGGCATGGCAAGATTGTGTGTGAGAGTAGGGGGTGTGTGCGAGGGAGGGTGTGGGGTGTGTTGGCGGGGGGTTGGTCGACGGTACGGCTGTACAGGGAGCAGGCTGGAAAAAAAAAGAATAAAAAGTTTGGTGGGTGTTAAGGTCGGTTGTGGGTTGGTGGTCGTCCGACGGCAGGTAAAGTGTGTCAAGTCTAGGAAAAGATATATAGGGCTGGGTGGTTGGGTCGAGGGCGACGGCTGGTAAAAGGGTGGGCAAGCAAGGCTGGAAAGAGTGGGAGTGTTGGGTGGGGTGGGGTGTGGGTGTTAGTGGGACGTAGGGGGTTTAAAGGGGGCAAAGGGCTGGGAAAGTGTCGTGGAGGGCGGTGTGGGGGGTGGGTGCGTAGGGGTTGGGTCGAGGGGACGGCTGGTAAAGGGGGGCAAGGAAATTGGCTGGCTGGGAAAGAGTGTGAGGGCTGGGGGGTCGTGGTGGAGGCGACCGGCTGGTAAAGGGGGCGCAAGGGCATGTGGGAAATGAGTTGTTGAGGGCGGGGGGGTGGGTCGAGGGGACGGCTGGTAAAGGCGTGGCAAGGGCTGGGAAAGAGAATTGTGAGGTGCTGGGGGGCGAGGATGATTGAGGTTGGTGTTGGAGCCGTGAGGGAGGGGGTTGATGGAAACAGATGAGATTGGCGCACAGGCCTCCCGGCATCCTACCTGCACCCTGTGGATTTGACGAGGTAGCATGCCGAGGGCCGGCGGGTTGGCTAGCACTTTGCCGCAGCCGTCACCTATGTGCACAGGGTAGAGTGTGTATGGTCCGCACCTGCCCGGCTCAGATCGCTGAACCTGACGGTTTGCGGAGGATGAGCGAGCTGAGACCGGTTGTTAGTTTGTTGTTGTTGTTGTTGGGGGTTGGGGCGGCGGGCGGCGGGGGAGCGTTGGCCCGCTCGTGGCCTCCTCGCGCACACACTGCCGCCATCTTGCCGCGCCGCCCGGCGACGCCCACCCGCTGCTCATTGGCCCAGGCCGCCGCAGATCCGCCCTCCGCGCTCTCCCATGTGCCTGAAGGGGTCCCGTACCATCACAGCATGACCCCCCCCACCTCCTGTCAGGTTACCTGACCTCAAATAATGTAGCAACCTTAAATTATTTTTCTGAAATTGTGCTCAATGAACAATTTACAGATAATCATAAAGTTTGCTTAATTGTTTTCTATTTCAAACAAAAAAAAAGCAATATTTTCCATTTTTTTTATCGTTAACAATTATTTTATTTATGAAAATTATTCTGTTTGTTGTTTGTTTCATCTATTGACTATTGTGTTTACAAACCTGTTGTGCTGCTGCTGCTACTGCAAGTAAAATGGCATTGTTCCATTTCGGTAATATGACAAACACTCTTGTCATCTGTGCTATTTTGTTGTGTTCAGTATTCAGTGTTCAGGGGCGAGTTCGGTATTTCAACTGTGCATGCCAGGTCATAGGTCACGGAGATAAAACATTACTTGGCAGCTGAGCTGCTGGGTGTATACAGACCTGCGTTTATCCGTTTGTCAGGATCGAACCCAGGCCCTCCAGCGCTGCAAGCGGCTGTTAAATTGTACTGGAGTTTGATAATGTAGAACAAGTGCAAAGAACATGGTGATCGGACGTGGACTTTCCATGCTGTGTTCCTAAACCAAATTAATCCAACTAGGTAAAGGTAAGTCATCGGAGGATGCAGGGAGGGTGACACGGGAACAGGTGGGATTGAAGGGAGGAAGGAAAGTTGTCTGGGACCAAATTCCGTGACGCAAAAAAACTAGGTGGTTTAGGTTCAACTTTTTTCACAGTGATTGGTGGGGAGGTTACTAAGGCAGATTTGTGAGCAGAGTCTCACTACCGTCCCCGTTCCCTCCCGAGTGTCCCATCCGTGTCCGGGACGGCCGGAGATGTCTGGGGTGACAGGACACCGCCCCCGGGAGCAGTAGGCGACTTCAGGCTTACAGCCCAGCGCGGAGAAGAAGATGTTAACTCCAGCTCAACTCTGCTCCAAATCCCAAGAGAACATAGAAAAACATAAAAATTTGGTGCAGTAGTAAGGCCATTCGGACCTTCGGAACCAGCACCGCCAAACAATACGATCATGGCTGGATCATCTAAAATGAGTATACCGGGCCAGTATAGGGATACTCTAGGTTGCTACCCTTTCCACTATCCACCTGCCTCCACAAACTTTTCCCAATGAGGTCTACACTCCGCCCCTCCATTGCAATTTGAGGGCAATGTTGCGCCGCTGGTAGAGCAACGGTTTTCTCACAGCACCAGAGAACCCAGATTTGATCCTGTTCTCTGGTTGCTGTCTATGTGGAGTTATTGCCTGGCGGACAAGCGAGGGCATTAAGAAGCCTTCAATCTGCTTTGACTGCACAGATTGGAATGTGTTCAGGGAAGCAACCACAAACCTCGATGAGTATACAGACACTGTATCATAATATGTCAGCTTTTGTGACGACAGTTGCATTCCAACCAGAACCCGGACCTGGTTCAACAATGACAAGCCCTGGTTAACTGCAGGACTCAGACAGGTCCGACAGTCTAAAGAGGAAGCCTACAGGAGCAGGGATGCAGACCTCAACAGGCAGACAAAGTGCAAGCTGAGAAGAGGAATCAGAGCCGCCAAGGAAAGTTCAGGAGCAAGTTCTCAGCTAGTGACTCTTCTTCAGTTTGGAAGGGCTTGCAAGAAATCACCAGCCACAAGAGGAAAGCTACCCACCCCTTCCGTGCTGCACAACATCACTTTTCCATCATCAACAATAAAAGTAGAGGTGGTGGAGAGGCTGTTCAGAAGACAGAAAAGTCAGAAATCTCCAGGACCGGACAATGATTTTCCTGGGCCTGCACTTCATCCACCAGCACCTAGACCACCAGGGGACCTATGCAAGAGGATTTTGTTGATTTTAGCTCTGCATTCAACACCATAGTGCCAGAGCTACTACACTCAAAAACTTTCAAGTTGACTGTTTCTGAACTCCTCTGTCGGTGGATCACCAGCTTCCTGACAGACAGGAAGCAGCATGTGAGGCAGTTTGGAAAGCACAGCAGTGACCTCGAGTATAGGAGCACGCGCAATGCAGGCATACTCTCCCCTCTCCTCTACACCAATGACTGCCACCTCCACTGACTCCCCTGTCACGCTTCAATTTTTGTGGACGACACAACCCTGATTGGACTGATCCAGGAGGTGGAGGAATCTGCTTACAGACAGGAAGTGACCAGCATCCTGCATCCTGGTGCCATCGCAAACAAAACCTGTAAGCTCAATGCTCTTAAGACAGTGGAATTAATGATAGACTTTAGGAGAGGTTCCCATCCGCTCACGCCGCTCACGATCAACAACACCACAGTCACATCTGTGGAGTCTTTTAAGTTCCTGTGGAACCATCTTCTCCAAGGACTTAAAAACGGGGGCCACCATCGACTGCACAGTCAAAAAAGGAGATTCACAACAGAGGATGTACTGAGACGCTGTGGCAGAGTGAGAAGCGCACAATCTGCCACAGGCAATGATGGTCGCAATTCTACACAGCCATCGTAGAGTTCTGTCTTCACTCTTCTCCATCATGGTTCTGGTTTGGCTCAGCCACCAGCATGACATCCGGAGGCTGCAGCGTATCGTCCGATCAGGCGTGTGGCTGTAAGATGGTTATTGGCTGCAACCTTCCTCCAATGACGAAACTGTACACTGCCAAGTCTAGGAACCATTTCTGACCCCTCTCACCCTGGTCACAAACGACTTGATAAACACATTCCCTCTGGAAGGCGACTCCGGACTGTCAAAGATGCCACAGCCAGACATAAAAACAATTTTTTTCCCCCACGTGTGATAACTCTATCCCCCCCCCCCCCCATCTCAACGAGTTCCGGGTCCGCCATGACGTAGAGCTTTTCTTCTGCCGCCTCCTCGCCTTTTTCTATGGGAAGTGATCCTCACCACCCATGTGATGACTCCATCGGTCCCCCTCCTCTTGGGACTCCCAGACGACATTCTAACCCTGTTCTAGACCTCTTTATTTCTAAGTGCTGGTTGTATCAACCCATCTCAACTTTTCCACTCCCCTCACCGCCTCTGAACGGACACCCTCCGCTCACTCTGCAGCAACCCTGACATTATAATCAAACCTGCTGACAAGGGAGGCGCCGTGGTAGTCTGGTGCGCTGACCTCTACCGGGCTAAGGTCAGACAACACCTCTCATACACCTCCTCCTACCTATCCTTGAACCATGATACCGCAGATGAGCACCAAGCCTTAATCTCAAACACCATTACTGATTTCATCACATCTGACTGTCTGCCTTCCTTAAAAGCTCCTTATCGTTTCCCAGCCCCGCACAGCCCGTTTTTACCTTTTCCTCAAAATCCACAAACACAACTGCCCTGGCAGACCCATTGTTTCTGCCTGCTCCTGTTTCACGGAAATGATTTCCACGTACCTCGACTCCATCCTACCCCCCACGGTCCAATCTCTCCCGACCTATGTCCAAGATACCTCGCATCACGCCCGTTCCCCAGCCTTCGTCGCCCGGGCCCTCGGACTCTTTAATGACTTCCGCTTTCCAAGCCCCCCCTCCCTCATCTTTACTATTTACTTCAGCACCAATTTTCATCTTGCACTCAAATTTACTTGGACCATCTCTGACACACCCCTCCCCTTTCTTGATCTCAGTCTCCATCACAAGAAATAGATTATTGACTGATGTCTATTACAAACCCACTGACTCCCTCAACTATCGCGACTTCCCACCCTGCTTCCTGCAAACTCTTTTCCCTACCGATTCCTCCGTCTACGCCGCATCTGCGCAAAAGATGATGTGTTCCATGCTAGAACATCTGAGATGTCCTCATTCTTTAGGGAGCGGGGCTTCCCCTCTCCCATCATAGAAGAGGCTCTCACTTGTCTCCTTGGTACACTGCAGCTCTGCCCTTGCTCCCCTTCCCTCTAGTCGCAACAGAGACAGAGTCCCCTTTAGTCCTTATCTTCCACCCCCATCAGGCGTCGCATACAACACATAAACCTGCAATGTTTCCACCATTTCCAACGGGATCCCAACACTAGCCACATTTTCCCACCTCCACCCCTTTCCCCCTTCCGCAGACCGTTCCCTCCGCAACTCCCGGGGGTGGGAGGGGAGGTGGTAGGGGTGGGGCGGCAGGGGGGGGGGGGGTCGGTTAACTGGGGTGGCCCTGGGGGGGCGGATAGGGGGTGATGGGGATGGGGGTCACTCATCGGGGGAGAGAAATAACGATGGTGGAAGTGGGGGTTGGTTGTTCCCACCCAATCCACCCCCCCCTCCCCCAGGTACCTTCCCCTGCAACCGTAAAAGATGAAACACCTATCGATACCTCCTCCCTCGACTGTCCAGGGACCTCGACAGTCCTTGCAGGTTCGGCAGAGGTTCACTTCAACCTCCTCCAACCTCGTCTACTATATCTGTTTTGTTGAAGATCTGGACTCTTTATACATCGGCGGGACCAAACGCAGACTGACGATCATTTCGCGGAACACCTTCAATCAGCCCACGATGAACCAACTGATCTCCTGCTTGCTGGATACTTTAATTCTCCTTCCCATTCCAACACAGACCTTTCTGTCATCGGTCTCTTCCATTGTCAGAGTGATGCTAAATCCAAATTGGAGGAACAACATCTCACATTTAGTTTGGGCAGCTTACAGCCCAATGGTATGAATATTGATCTTCTCACTTCAGGTAGCCCCTGGCATTCGCCCCTCTCTCTATCCCTCCCCCACCCAGTAGCACTAGCTTCTCATTTTCACCCTACAAGCAGCTAACAATGGCTTGTCTATCATTACTTTTTTGCATATTTTTCATTCATTGTTCCTAATCTCTCTCCATCATCACCGTCTATATGTCTTGTTTCCCTTATCTCTAACCAGTCAGAAGAAGGGTCTCGACCGGAAACGTCACCCATTCCTTCTCTCCAGAGATGCTGCCTGTCCCCGGTTGCTGAGTTACTCCAGCTTTTTGTGTCTATCTTCAGTTTAAACCAGCATCTGCAGTTCTTCTACACACAGTGCTACCCGATAGATCTATTACAAGTTCTGGCAGCTGCCACCAAGTAACTATGGCCATGGGGCAACGGAGCGTTACATAGATATATATCACTGTGTACTAGCTTCTAGCTACCGGACTGTGCTTGGAGCTTATCAATGAAAACTGCAATGGTGGGAAGAAGATGGGGGAGTTCTCCAAGTGGTTCAGAGGTAGACACGGTTTGCCCAAAAGGGTAAATGAAGCTGTCCCCCGTGCAGGTTATTTTGTGCAAGGAGGTCACTCAGACAGGAGGTCAGTGCTAGGAAGGTCTGAGTTAGGAGTTCATTTATCATTATACAATGCCTGTACTTTGGGAAGTAATACAAGTGTTGCAGGCAATTCCCCAAAATATATCTTATCACAGACAATGCTTTTTGTCCTGCACTCACTGCCATCACCCCTTCCACTCTCTCCTACTATAACCTGAATCTCTCTTTCCCGTTCTGATGAAGGGTCATGGGGCTCAACAATGTTTAAGGTTTTCTTTTCCCACAGATGCTATCTGATGTTCCCGGCGCCTTTTCTGGTTTTGGTTCAAATCCCACTACACCAATTGTTGGCACCTATGGGCTGAAGATACAATAGATTAAATATTTTCTTCTTTGTGAAGAGTTTGTGACCTCGCTAATGCAGTAGTGAGCTGTACATTTGTGTTATGTGGCTAACCAGTTGCAAACAATCTGCAAATGTTATTAACTTCTTGGATGTGTACATCCAGCATCTTATGCAAAGGCACATTTATTACCATTTTTTGGGATGTGATCAATAGTGGTAAATAGGACTTATGGTCCTCACAGCATTTCTTCCACTGAAGGACTGAGCACTTTAGTAGAGTTGCATGATCTATACCCAGTGACAATTAAGACATACAGTGGCTTGCAAAAGTATTCACACCCCTTGAACTTTTCCACATTTTGTCACGTTACAACCACAAACGTAAATGTATTTTATTGGGGATTGTATGTGATAGACCAACACAAAGTGGTGCATAATTATGAAGTGGAAGGAAAATAATACATGGTTTCCAAATTTTATTACAAATAAAAAAACTGAAAAGTGTGGCGTGCAAAAGTATTCAGCCCCCCCTGAGTCAATACTTTGTAGAACCATCTTTCGCTGCAATTGCAGCTGCAAGTCTTTTTTATGGGTATGTCTCTACCAGCTTTGCACATTCTAGAGTCTGAAATTTTTGCCCATTCTTCTTTGCAAAATAGCTCAAGCTCAGTCAGATTGGATGGAGAGCGTCTGTGAACAGCAATTTTCAAGTCTTGCCAGAGATTATCAATTTAGGTCTGGTCTTTGACTGCGCCATTCTAATATATGAATATGCTTTGATATAAACCATTCCATTGTAGCTCTGGCTGTATGTTTAGGGTCGTTGTCCTGCTGGAAGGTGAACCTCTGCCCCAGTCTCAAGTCTTTTGCAGACTCTAACAGGTTTTCTTCCAAGATTGCCCTGTATTTGGCTCCATCCATCTTCCCATCAACTCTGACCAGCTTCCCTGTCCCTGCTGAAGAAAAGCATCCCCACAGCATGATGCTGCCACCACATGTTTCCACAGTGGGGATGGTGTGTTCAGGGTGATGTGAAGTTTTTAGTTTTCCACCACACATAGCGTTTTTGCATTAGGCCAAAAACTTCCATTTTGGTCTCATCAGACCGGAGCACCTTCCTCCACATGTTTGCTGTCCCCCCCCACATGGCTTGTGGCAAACTGCAAACGGGACCCTCTTATGGCTTTGTTTCAACAATGGCTTTCTTCTTGCCACTCTTCCATAAATGCCCGATTTGTGGAGTGCACGACTAATAGTTTGTCCTGTGGACAGATTCTCCCACCTGAGCTGTGGATCTCTGCAGTTCCTCCAGAGTTACCATGGGCCTCTTGGGCGGCTTCTCTGATCAATGCTCTCCTTGCCCCGACCTATCAGTTTTAGGTGGACGGCCATGTCTTGGTAGGTTTTGCAGTTGTGCCATACTCTTTCCATTTTCGGATGATGGATTGAACAGTGCTCCGTGAGATGTTCAAAGCTTGGGATATTTTTTTATAACCTAACCCTGCTTTAAACCTCTTCACAACTTTATCTCTGACCTGTCTGGTGTGTTCCTTGGGCTTCATGATGCCCAAGGAACATTGTTTGTTCAGTAATGTTCTCTAACAAACCTCTGAGGCCTTCACAGAACAGCTGTATTTATACTGAGATTAGATTACACGCAAGTGGACTTTATTTACTAATTAGGTGACTTCTGAAGGCAATTGGTTGCACTGGATTTTTTTTATTTAGAGGTATCAGAGTAAAGGGGGCTGAATACTTTTGCACGCCACACTTTTCATTTTTTTATTTGTAAAAAAATTTGAAAACCATGTATCATTTTCCTTCCACTTCACAATTATGCGCCACTTTGTGTTGGTCTATCACATAAAATCCCAATAAAATACATTTACATTTGTGGTTGTAACGTGACAAAATGTGGAAAAGTTCAAGGGGTGTGAATACTTTTGCAAGCCACTGTATATGTTTTTTTGTGTAATAATATTTTTATTAGAAGTAATCCATCATAACAACGGTATGACAACTTTTCAAATACACAACCAACTTATTTCAATAAGTATACGAATGTTACAAGTAATTCTTATAAACTTCTATTTTTTTTAGAAAGTAGAAAAAGAAAATAGATTTTAATCAATAAGAATAGTGATTAAATAATAATTTTACTTCGGAGTCACGTGAGTGACTACGTGAAGAGCCCGCCTGGCGCTGGCAAACGGCATTACGTCGACGCTGACGGCGGAAGGAGGAGCTGCAGTAAGGAGCAGCTCCTCGCAGCGGTCGGAACGGACCCGCAGGTAAGTGGGGCAAAGTCGGGACGTTCGTTAGAGTACGCTGGGTGGGTCCAGCAGTAAAAGTAAAGTAAAATAAAAGTCAGAGTCACGTTAAAGTGCTGTTTAGCACAGATTAATGAAAGAAATGGAGAAATCGGCAAAGAAAATTCGCGGGTAAAAAGAGTCCCGGGGTGAAAATAAAAATACGGAAAAAAGCTAGTGCGGATCCGGTTCCGATACCGGTGGCCGCTGATATACCCGTTAGCGAGTTCTAGATTCTCCAGAAGTTATAACCACGGAGAGAAATGCTCCTAAAAATGTAAAATAAATCTGAGAGGCCCGTGGTTCTAATGACTCTGATACTGAAAGTCCTCCAGATAATTAAACTATGTGGAACTAATAATGGAGCATATGGAGAAAGTTCTCCAAAAAATTATGAGACTAGGGTCACAGTACCCAGAAGGTTCCCAAAAAAGCCCTGAGGGGTTTAATTATTCTGAATATGGCTGTGGGCCTAATTGGGGAGTTGGAGCTCCGGACCCAGGATTTGGGCCGAAGGAAGTCTCATGGGATGAAATCCCAATTGATTTAGGGCTGCAGAAGGCAGACCCTGCTGATGGTGATTTGCATTTGAAAGCACACCACAAAATAAAAGAAAGGCCAAATGTGCCTGGGATAGCAAAAGAGTTTGCTATATATGAAGGAAGTGGTGAGGCTATGGAAGAAAACCTAGCTGCCAACATTAATATATGGTATCTCACCCAACTTCATGATTCTGTGATGATTGAAACATCAGAATTATAAACGCACAGGAAATTGTGCCTCATTGGAAGTGCCTACGGTTTATCCGTTGATATGGGCATCCATGACCCAAATATGAGAGCTCAAGAAGTGAGGTTCAAAAAATCCTCACAAATTATTCTGCTGCCATTATGGCTTTTGGGGAGATGGATAAGTTTAGGAAAGAGGGCCTATTGTGCAATTATTTCTATGAAATTATTGTATGAGGAAAATGGCTATTCGGCCCATTTTTCACCCAAGGTTTGCAAGGCCTGTCGAGCAAGTGGTGTTCAAGCTCCTGGTTATCTGTTTGGAGTAAATCTGCCTAAATTATTAAAAAATATTGGGATGAAAGAAGCTAAAAATTTTAGCTGCATGAAACCTTCATCTTAGGACAAAAAAGGTATTTTTCGCCCAGAAGGGGATTTGATTTTGGAAATAGAGGCAGAATATGTCAAGGAAATATTATTTGTACTGCACAGCCCAATACTTACCCGTATTCGGGGAAAAGGAGACCACCACGCTCATATGGAGAGGTATTAAAGACTTGTTCTATCCTTAAAGAAACTGCGGATTAATCTCCAGTTGGAGGGAGATTACAAAAGTTTTATAAAGACTGGCTTACTATTACTTCTGATCGGTTTATTTTTTACAAGCAGTTTCAGGAGCCACTATTACATTTAAAGAAGGGTTAATCCTCCAGTACAGATAAACCTGCCTATGCTTTCGTGTTTACTGCAATTGGAAAAGCAGAGATTAATGTGGAAATTGACAAATTATCTGAAAAGGGGTTATTGAAAAAACTTATGAACACGAGCATCAATTGTGTCTAAGATATTTCAAAAGACATAAAAAGATGGTGATTGCAGAATTATTCTGGACCTTACAGATCTAAATAAGTGGTAGAATACAAACTTTTAAATGGAAACATTTAATACTGCAAGATATTTAATATCAGCAGGTTGTTATATGGCTACGATTGATTTGAAAAACACCTATTATTCTGTAACCAATACATCAGTTTCTGAGTACTTAAAATTTAATTGGCTGGACAATTATGGCAGTTTAAAGCTTTGCCAAATGGATTGAGTTCAGCTCCCAGGCTCTTTACTAAACTGTTGAAACCAGTTTTAGCCCAATTAAGAGTACAAAAACACATCGTTATGGCTTATCTCGATGACATTCTAATCATTTATGGCAATCAAGAGTCAGCTGAGAATTAGTTTCAGTACAAAGCTTTGTTAAAGCTAGGGTTCTTGATTCATCCAATTAAATCCCAGCTGCAGCCAGCACAATCAATTAACTATTTGGAGTTTGTAATTAACTCAGAAACTATGTTAATACTTTACCAACAAAGATAAAGTTGATGATTTTTTGGTGACTTGTAATAATCTCATTCACAAACTTATCCTTCCATCCGAGAAGTAGCGAAAAACTATTGGTAAACTAGTAGCAGCATTTCCTGCAGTAGAATTTGGTCCATTGCATTATCAAAATCTTCAAAGGGACAAAATAAGAGCTCTCAAAGAGAGGGCAGGCCACTGTGGTGGAGGTAGATGGAAAGTCCAAGAAGAAACGTTTCTTCAAACTTATGGTATTAACTATTTAGAGTTATTGGGTGCTTTCTATGGTCTAAAAGCATATTGCTGTTCAAAAAAAGGGTCTACATGTATTAAACAGTTAGACAATAAAACGGCTGTTGCATTATATTAATCACATGGGGGGAGTCAGATCAGTATCATGTGATTGTCTGGTCAATGAAATATGGCAATGGTGTATTGATCGCCAAATTTGGATTTCAGCAAACTACATTCCAGGTAAAGACAATGTGGTGGCAGATAAAATATCAAGGATATTTAAAGATAAACACAGAATGGATGCTTAATCCAGCAATATTTAAGAATATTGTAACTCAATTTGGTTTACCAGAAATTGATTTGTTCGCATCAAGGCTTATCATCAATTGCCTAAATATGTGTCTTGGGAACACGATCCAGATGCAGTAGCAGTAGATGCTTTTCATTGAACTGGGGGAATATGTTCTTTTATGCTTTTCCACCTTTTGCTTTGGTTCAGCAATGTCTGAAGGAAATAGAACAAGATTCTGCCACAGGATTGTTGGTAGTTCCAAATTGGCCAACACAACCTTGGTTCCCATTAATGCTGGAATATGATTAAAGAACCATATATGTCAATTCCTAACTGTAGTGATATTTTGATTAATCCAGTAACCAAAGAAATTTATTCCATTATATGCATATATGAATTTATTAATCTGCAGGTTTTTGGACCAGACCACTACAGGAGCTGGGATTGTCGGACAAAAACTATGGAAGTTATTAGTCGCATCATGGCGAGATAACACACAAAAACAATATATGACACATATTAAGAAATGGGAAGAATTTTGCACACAGTCAAATATTTCTTATGATACTGTGAATATTGCAAATGTATTGGAGCTCCTTGCTAAATTGCATTTTGAGCAACATTTAAGTTACAGTGCCATTAACACTGCACTCAGTGCCTTATCATCTTATTTAGGACTTATGTCTGACCAGAAATCAATTGGAATCACATCCACTAATATTATAGATCATGAAAGGAATCTTTAAACATTAATCCACCCAAACCTAGATACACATAGATTTGGGATGTGAGCATTGTACTTACCTTACTTAAACAGTGGACTCCAATTGAAGGATTGTCATTGGAAAGATTAAACATTCAAATTAATAATGTTAATATCATTGGTTTCAGCTCAAAGAGTGCAAACTTTACAAATGTTGCGTTTAGACTGTATGCATGTGACTACAGATAACATTGTGTTCTATGTTTACGATCTGATCAAACAAAGCAGACCAGGAAGAACTAGAGCAAAGGTAATCTTTCAAGCTTATCCTATTGATCCTACTTTATGTGTGGTTAGACATTTGAACCCAATATATAAAAATTACCAAAACTCTTCGAAGGAAATGAAATAACATTAATGATTACGCATAAAAAACCCACACACTAAAAACTTCAGTTCAAACTATCTCAAAGTGGTTGAAACAGGTGTTCTGTTAGCAGGAGTAGACACTGATGTGTTCAAATCTCACTCCACCAGGGCTGCAGCTACGTCCGCGGCGAAGGTGCGGGACGTACCGCTCGAGCATATTTAAAAAAAAATTAAAATAAATAAAATAAATAAATCGCAGGGTGGAGTAAAGAAGAAACTTTTTTCAAAGTTCTACAATAAAACCTGTTCCACACTATGACAAGTTTTGGCCACGCGGTGTTGAGATCACTATAGTCACCTGCTTTGTTTACTATTCCATTGCTATAATCAGTTATGTAGTCATTATATATTTTATCACTTGTAATGATTCCCTCGGATATAAGGAGGGTTATTGTGATGTTCTTTAAACCATTAAAAAATTAATTATGGAAAGAACTAAAATTAGTCTGGTTTCATTCATGTATTTACTTAGCCGGACTGTCGTACTGATTAATTCTACGACATTAAAAAACACAGAAAGCTTTAAAATCTTCACGTAGTCATCACGTGACTCCGAAGTAAAATAGTAGATTAAACGAGAACTTACCAGTTCGAGTTTTTTGATCGTTATTTTATGAGGAGTTACGATGAGGATTACGTGGCCCTCCATCCCACCTCATAAAAATAAATGATCATCTGGTAGTTCTAAGTCTATTATGAGCCTTACTATGTTACTTCGGTATTTGGTGTTCTGTGTTTTCATGCCGCTGCTTTGAAGTATGCCGTTTTGCCAGCGTGCCAGGCGGGCTCTTCACGTAATCCCTCATCGTAATCCTCATAAAAATAAGGATCAAACTTCGAACTGGTAAGTTCTCGTTTAATCTTACTATTTTGATTATATAGAAAGAGAAAGAGAGAGAAAAAAAAAATATATATATTCTTGTTATATGTATTTTAATTAAAACAAAGTATTATATATATATTCAAAAAAAGAGATTATAAGTATACAATCTTAATAGTGAATAACACAATTTCAAATAGCAATATCAATAGAGACATGTATAAACATAATCAAAAGGCAAAACAGAAAAGTTTATTTTCATCTGATCCTGCCGGGGTACCATTGAGTTGTGATGCCAAGAAACAGCTACCCTTCAAATATTTGTATATGGAGACCATATCTGATTCAAAGTGTTCGTATTTTGTCCATTAGGACAAATCTGATTCTTTCCAACGCAACGTCTCCAACAATTTCCACTGTCCACATTTTAATTGTGGGGGATAATGTTCCCTTCCAAAATTTCAATATTAATTTTTTCCCTAGTATCAAACAGTAATCCAAGAAATTTATTTGGTTTATGTTAATTATAAGATTTGAATCCGGAACTCCTAATATTATTAATTTTGGATCTGGGTCCAGTTTAATTTTAAGAACTTCAGAGATTTATGTCCAATAATAATTAAGTTTTATACATGTTACATATATGTTTTGATGTCAATGTTTTGCTTTCTTGGCAACGCTCCCATGAACCTGCTGCCCTCGTCGTTCAAGATGGAAGAATCATGGCATTAGAAGGTACAGATGACTTGACAATAACTTTACTTCATAGATCGTCCCAATTTACACAGCACTATCCATGCTTTCACTATGCCCCAAAATATTTCTGAAATATATAATGGCAAGAGCGTTGGAACATGGGGAAGGTAAACTACAAGAAATGAACATGTGATTATCTCTCATCTAACAAAGCTAAACCAGAAACAATGCATCAGGGTAACCCCAATTATTCTTCAAAATAGTGTCATAAAGGTCAAACCAGAATATGGCATCACTTCTACTTTGAGAGAGGAGACATTAAACTGGAGTTGGCACTGCTCACATCAATACTACAACATAAGTGGCCTAGACATTTGCTCAAATCTCTACTACAGTGGTCAAGGATAGTTTAATTTAGGCAGAGGACTATTCTTATTTAGTTTATTGTCACATGTACTTACTTAGACTTAGTTCCTCCCACACTGTTGAGTGCATTGGGCAGCAAGCTTTCGCCATTCTGTTTCACGGTCATGTGCGACGTATTCCACCCTCGATAGGATATTAACTTCCAGGGCGGCTTCCGAATCTCTTTGGAAAATGTTCGCCTCATGTGAGTTTTGGTCGGGCCTCTTCTCCTTTTTGCCATGTCATTGCTATCTTAGGTGCACATCTCGTGACATTCTGTGTACCATGTCCTGCAAATTTCATCCTGCGTACCTCTGAGAGGACATGAGCAGAGGTACAGAAAAAGCTTTTGTTGTGTGCTAATGAGTCAGCGGAGAGACAATACATGATTACAATCGAGCCACCCAGTGTGCAGATACCTGATAAATCAGAAGGTATCAGATATTTTCTGCAGTGTAAATGAATGAATGACCTAATTGAAATACAAGACCCTGAAAGGGATTGAAGAGTTAGGACATGGAGGTCATTTTCATTGGTGATGAAGTTTAGAGCTAGATGAATAAAATCCAGAGATAGGTGATTGCTGGTCAGTGTGGACCCGATGGCTGAAGGGGCCTGTTTTCATGCCGCATTTCTAAAAGTAAAACTAAATGTCAAAATCTCATGGCTAAAAATCTCAATATCCAGTTTTCCTGCTCAGAGACATGGCCATTAAATGTAGCAATATGAAATGAAGTACACAGAGTAGAAAAAAAAAAAATTCTATTGTTGCCATGGTTAACTGTGGCATGTTGAGCTATATTCAAGTAAAATAAAAAGCCTCAATCATTCCTCTTTCTCCCCAATATATAGTTCAACCTATTTCCTCCACTAGGTTTGCTGTATTTCAAAGCACATGGACAATGTATCAAAAAATGGCTCAAGTCCTCCTCAGTACAGCTTGAACACTTCTCTTAAGGAGCCATAACATTTTCTGCCATTGATAAAGAAACCAGAGATCCAAGCAAGCACAAAATTTATTATCCAAAGGCTTATCATGCAAATACATTTCAATAATTTTAACAATACTTTAAAGTATAGTCAGAACAGATGACGCCAAACTGGCGGGTTTCAGTTGAAGCCTCAAAAAGTAGATAGGAAAATTTTAACATCACTGCTCCAATTAATGTTTTCCAGACTGTATATAGGAAAATAAAAAAGCTTTTATCAAGGTGGCTTCCAGTTAGATTTTAATCCATAGAGACTGTTCTCCATATCTCATAAACTGATGCACAAAGAATCCAAGCAATGAAACAACGGAGGGGACCAGGGTCATTTCTTCAGCTTGTACAGTTAGTAATTTTTGCAAATTACCTACAAGCCAAGAATTAAAAAAAGACAAATTGTAGAGTTTCCATTTTGGATTTGCTATCAGCACATTAAATGAAAACTGTGCTGAACTCGGCTGTTATTCTTATGGAAACTGAATAGCATCATATTTAGTGGCAAGAAAGACTAGAAAAACCATTAGATGGGCCACGGACAAAAGTTCACAAAATCAGCATTTGCATGGCTTCTACAAAAACTAAACACAAAGAAATCCCATTCAACATGGTAAAAAAAAAGTTAAATCAAGCTGAGCATACCTTGCATGACAAGTTTGGTTATAGTAGATTCAAGTACTGATTACTTTTTGATGAGATCCACTAAACTATCAATGAATTTTATTCTATGTGCGGAGTATCAGCTATTTTCACATTAAACTAAAAAATAAAGGCTTTTCTATTTGGGATGGGATGGGGGTGGGCGGAGGGAATGTTTCCTAAAACACATTATTCTCTAAAACTGTCTGCTTTCTTCCTAATCACAAATTTTGAACTGTAGACAATTACATTCCAACCCACAAATCAGAGTTTGACAGCAGGTAGAATTGAAATGGCATGCAACCATTTTATTCTCCAGAAATTACTGACTTAGAGTTTCTGTAAGCAGAAATTCCATGCAGTAAAGCTTTGATTGAATGTCACAATTCTCCCGTTTATTGTTCAATGTTTAAATATAAATTGTCCTCAGCTCTGATGCAGTATGTTGCATTTCTCAAGAGTCTAGCTTAAAATATACTGTTAGAAAATTAGGGTACGACAGGGGAGAGAAAAAAAATTGGTATATTAGTGGATACAAATCAGGAACATCATCTTTTGGTGTGATCTTAAATCAATAGTAGATAAAGTACAATCCGACACCATTGCAAAAGTAAGCTGAAGCCAGGGGAAATATTTAAAACCAAGAGGAGAAATTGATTTTCTTAATTCGCTAAAAATTGTAGATGATAAACTAAATTAGTTTAAAATCAACGATACTGAAAATGTGACTGGCTTGGAGATCAATGGGATATTCATTCAAATTAAAGCAGCTGTTAAAACATCACCATCAACAAAGGTCAGGTCATCATGCATGACTGAAGTATTATACAATGCTCCTTACTTGAATCTGATTGTTAAGATTACGAGGGCAGAGGGATGTTTTCATTATTTTTAAGGGTGGAAGATGGCAAGAATGCCAATTTAATAATTAATTCAGAGGGTTCAAAGCATCATGATTTGGAAGGATAGGATGGTGGAATGGACAGGTTGGAGCTAAGTTAGAAACATTTGCTTAATACAGGTACATTCTCAGAAAAAAATAACAATTTCATACAGTGACAGCAGTTCATCGGTCATCTGTCCCTAGAGTGCTTTGAAAACAAATGAGGGAACACACGAAAACACAACCTTTAGCTAATTGGGGACCAAAAGCCAAGTTTGTATCCAGGCAAGCTCCCATGAATGCCAAAGTCAAAATGACCAGGTTTTTGTTAAAGAAAAAGTGAAGTTGATAAGTGAGGGGGTTAGCTCGTGTCCCACTGGGAATTATTCCCCAGTATTTCTCAAAGAAGCAAGCCACGGGATTCTTTCCATTTGCTGAGCAGATTCTGTTTATAGGTTTTAATTAAAAGAAGGAACCCAAACAATGCACCAACTCTCTTAGCATTGCGCTGACATGTCAGCCTATATTTTTGTGCTCAAACGTCTCTAGAATGGATTAGTGCGGTAATGAAACTCCAAGGCAAATCATTTAATTGAAGTTATATCAGTAACAAATGTTACTCCTTTGGGGTGGAATGATTTACGATGACGAAGTCTCGAACAAAGCACTATTACACACCCACACGTCCGAACAGTTATTTCAATGGCATTTTTTATTACTACTACTAACCTCAATTACACATGATCTTGCTTGTACCCAAGAGTAGGGGTAAAAAAAACCTTGCCTGCAAATGAAATAAACTGTTCCACAAGAAAACTTACGCGCGAATAAAAAAGGAACTGCTTTCCCCAGCTTATAAATTTGAAAATATTCACAATGCCACTTATTCATGATGTGCTAAAAAATTTTGGTTTAACACACACCGGGCATATTACAACAGAGGAGAACAGATTTTTCCAATGGGAAACATACAAAGTATTTACCAGGTGTATACCCTTGGGACTTAAACTACAGAGTTAAGGGTGCTATGAATTATGCCCAGACATTCTTTTGTCTGTTATCTTGAAATAGCTTTTTTTCCCCTTTTCGGTATACTGCTGTACATGGTTGAAATGGGAACATCAGCAATCCCTTGAAAAACAAAACATAACAAAATTGCCATGTTTGTTTACTAACAGAATTAATCGCATGTTTATTATTATCAAACAAAAAATATCAAATATTTCTTTTTTTTTAACCTATTGCTTGCTAAACTGAACAGGCAAAAATAAATTTGACCAATGAAAGCTTGAAATATTTAAAAATGGCCTCAGCAACATGAAAACTCAATATCGCACAGGGATTTATGTATAAAATAAAACTACGGTTGTGAAAATGATTTTTGCGGTATTGGAAGTCAGTACTAAAGGAGATTCCGCATTAGGTTTTTAGTACAAATGAGGGGTAGAAAGAAAATAAACATACACAAGGTGATGAACGTAAGAATGTAAATATACCTACCCAATTCTGGTAGTGCTCTCAATGACTCAAGAACATTTGGACTAGGAAATTTTTGCCACACATCGGATATGGTTTATTTTCTGTCTGATTTAAAAATCTCTGAATGTTGCGTTTCATCCCTAAAGGCAGTTTGCAACTGGAGAAGAAGAATACACAAACTACATATTAGAAGTAAGGTACCCAAAACAGTGGAAAATCAAAAGCAGTGGTACATTCTTTTACTTTTATGAAAAATATTTTTCGATACTACACTGGGGAGAAGAAAAACTGTTCCGATTTCTGCTGCTGGGCACCATCAGCAAGCACCTTTCCTGTGATATTATTCTTGGTCAACAATTGTTTCAGTGATCAAAGCTTTTGAAAAAAAACATATACTAAAACGAAAAAATGTGTACTGTACTAAAAGTATATCAATATCAAACGGTCATTCAGTACATACCCTATAGTGAACCACCTCCAGTGTTGGTAGTGACTTCTCCAAAATGCTTGCCGTCGTTGTAATCTTTTGGCCTCTTCTTTCTCCTTGAGATGTTTACCAAATATCTTTCATCCTTGTGCTAAATGGGGAAAGATTGGGGCCAAAAAATAAAAAGAGCAAAGTTAACGATTTCCAATAG
Source organism: Okamejei kenojei (assembly GCA_035221665.1). NCBI lineage: Eukaryota > Metazoa > Chordata > Chondrichthyes > Rajiformes > Rajidae > Okamejei > Okamejei kenojei. The sequence goes on along the minus strand of CM069147.1, from coordinate 57,548,442 downwards.
TCTGACTTTTTTCAAGGAGAAACAAAGGACCTTAGCCAAAAACATGTAACTCAACTTTTGTTGAAGAGGATCCTTTAGAGTTAAATGAAACGATCATATGTACAAATTATTGGCTCCTTCAAAAAAAAAAGCCCTTATCCTTTTAGAACATAAATGGCGTGGGAAAGATCTCCTAACATTCCAGTTATTTCCTCTAAACTGTGTAACTAATGTATACTAATACATAAAATGGGCAAAGGACAAGATTACAAACGGTGAGTATTTGTTATTTTACAGCAAGATTAAAAAGTTCCTCTTACCTTGTTGAAAAAACTGAACATAAAGATTATAGCTAACTCGCATGCATTATGATTCAAACTATGTAGATGACATCGACTAATATGTCCTGCATTCCCAACTGACTAGATTATGTCTCCTTAACCCATAATTTAAAAAAAAAAAATCCCAATTCTGGAATTCCAGCACAAGACCCTACAAAATACTGGAGCGCAGGTAAGTCATCATCTCAGAATGTCAAAAATACAATACTTGAGCCAATTACCAAGTTTTATTTTTGCTTCTCGGATGGATATTTTCAGGTATTCAGCACGGGCAATTTTCCACTCTACACTTTTATGCTATTACAATGGGAATATTGGGCACAGAAACATAAATTAAGACAATACCAGAGTCCTGGGGGAGTTTAGCTGTTGTAGGGTTTACGGTGATGTACAGTTAGCGCATGAAATTAAATTAAAGAGAAATATTAAAATTCCTTATAAAAGTAATTTAACAAATTGAAAGCTTTAAAGGTGATTGAGAGGATATATTTGGAAGAAGTTATTTAAAAGAGTCAAAATGTCAACATGACCAGACTAAAGGGCTGTCCCAATAGGGCGTCACGCAGTGGCGCGCGATGATTTGGTACATCCCAAAAATCTGGGGGCGCGCGCAGCGGACTTACCTACGTCACCAGCATCGCATAATGTGCACGTCGTGGACGCGTCAATGATGTCGAGTAAATGACGCGGCAAAAATGACACAAAGTGGGAAGCCCTTTAGGAATTTAATGGAGTGAGGTTTCTTATGTTATAAAGATGTTGAACAGATACTGTAGGCACAGTAACTTTAAACAGGATTGGGTTAATCAGGGTAAATGATCCTGTTAAAACTATCATGAATGACACTATTACTGCTGCTATGATTCAGAATAGTATCATCTGACAATGATGCAATGTTTGACTCATTGTAAATGGGAGTTTTCTTTGGAGAGTTGGGAAGGCAAAGAGGGGACATGAGTAGAATTTTTAAAAAAAATGTCAAGGCAAAGTAAATCAATAGCTCAAAATTATGGAACTTGCATAGGAGAAAAATAAGGTTTGCAATACCGGGTAAAATCTTTTAAAAGCGATGTCTCGGAGGGAATACAATGCAATGACTTCGAAGAACACAACTCCTTGAGATGACGTGTTC
>CM069147.1:57483630-57546490 GCA_035221665.1 Okamejei kenojei | reverse complement strand
GGAGCGAAGGGGAGCTGTCGGGTGGGTGAACGTGTGTGGAGATGCGTGGATAAGGGAATAACCATGGCTGACTTGAGAAGTCTGGGACAGCATTAAATTTTTAATGTACAACGTATCAAGAGATTGAGGCGGGAAGCAATACGAGGCATTGGCGCATGTTTTTTAACGAACATATGTTATCCAACAATAACAAGATCGGGGGACGAAAGATGAGGTACGAAGGTAAGTAGCCAATAATATATAGCATGGATATAAGATAATTCAGAGTATGGAAGAGGAAAAAAATTAGTTAAAGAACCAAAGATTGGTCCTTGAAAGGGGACCGGAAGAAAAAAGGTGATGATTTCATTATGCGGATCAAGGAAAATGGCTGATGTGTTGAAAAATACAGGTACTTTTGGATCGTCTTCTTATTGGAGGACCACGCAAAACAATCTTTCATGTTATTAGTAGTGGGTCGTGGTTCATGGGGTGACAGAGGAAACCTGAAGTAAATATCCAACATTAGGCAGGAATTAAGGGTATGTTGAATAGACTGAATGGGACTGGATGGGGCTGATATAATCCCTGGGGCCTGGATGGGTCTTACATGCCCTGTGTAACTTAATGAAAGTGGCTCTAGGAACCATTGTGGATGCATGGGAGATAATTCTTTTTTGGCCAATATGTTCGATAGGGACTCAGGATCAGTTTCTCCTGTGGATTGGAGGGTGCTATATGTTATCCACTTTTTTAAGAAAGGCAAGGATGAGAGGATAAACAGGGAATTATTAGACACAGTAGACTGAACCCGCTGTGGTGGAAGATGCTGGGAGTCAATAGATAAATGATTAGATAGCCGCACAATTTGGTTTGCTAGTATCAGATCAGTCAGCGTCAATCACGGATTTTACGAGGGGGAAATCATGGGCTTGATTTTATATAATAATTTATGTTCTGGAATTTTTTGTTGTTGTATACTATGGGAAAATGGGCTAGGAGCGCTAGTGGCAATGTGGTTGATACCAGGAACTTCTCAGAAAAGCATTTTGATAAGGTCTCACATAGGTGATTTATGGGCAAGATTACAGCATATGGGTTTTGGGGGTAGAGTGCTGACATGGATAGAGAAGTGGTTGGCTGACAGGAAACAAAGAGTTAGGGTTTAACGGGTCCCTTTCAGACTGGCAGGCAGTGATAGTGGGTGGGTACCGCAAGGCTCGGTGCTTGGGACCGCAGCTATTTACAATTTATAGTCAATGATTTTGGATGAAGGGAATTCAAAGTAAATTAGCAATTTTGCAGATGACACAAAGGCTGAGTGGCAGTGTGAACTGTGAGGAGGGTGCTATGAGAATGCAGGGTGACTTGGACAGGTTGGGTGACGAGAGCCACCCACCCCCCCCTCTCACGGCATGGCAGATGAAGTTTAATGCGGATAAAATGTGAGCGTTATCCATTTTGGTAGCAAACTCAAGAGGCAGATTACTATCATAAATGGCAGTCAAGTTGGGAAAAAGGGCGAAGTACAACAGCATCTGGGGGGTCCTTGTACATCAGTCTATGAAGTAAGCATGCAGTACAGCAGGCAGTGAAGAACGCTATTGAGGGAGCAGTGTAAGTTTTACATGGTTAATTCCCGGGATGGCTGGACTGTTCAAATGCTGAGAGAATGTAGCAGCTTGCTCTTGTACACTCTGGAGAGGGGGGGGTCTCATTGAAAAATACATTAGAAAGATTGTCAGGGCTTGGACATGCTAGAGACAGGAAACATGTTCCCGATGTTGGGGGGAGTCCAGAACCGGGGGCACAGTTTTAAGAATAAGGAGTAAGCCATTAGAAGGAGACGAGGGGAAACACTTTTTCTACTCAGAGAATGGCGAGTCGGTGGATTTCTCTGCCTCAGGTTCTCTGGAGGCAAGTTCTCTGGATGCTTTTCTTCAAGAGAGCTGGATAGGGCACTATAAAAATAGCGGAGTCAGGGGATTTGGAGAGAGGCAGGAATGGTACTGATTGGGGATGATCATGCACGATAACATCTTGTGGACACATCTTGATGGACACAGAAACGCCCCCGAATACTTCTTCCTCCCGGTCCAGAACCTTATCCCTTGTTCAAAAAGGCGCGTTCCTCATGGGAAACCGTGCCCCATGAGGAGCAGGCAGAAGCAGCGCCTTTGCATATGGTATTGATTGCCAAGCTGTAGCCTATAACAACAGCCTGACGTATGTTTTTTTTATTGTCCAAGTGGTCCAGTGCGGTGTGGAGAACCAGTGAGATCGCATCCTCCATTGACATGTTGTGATGGTAGGCAAACTGTGATGGGTAGAGGGGTTTTTTTGAGGTAGGAGTGATATGCACCTAACCAGCTTCTCAAAAGCACTGCATCACCATGTTAGTGCCACTGGGGTCATAGTCATTGAGGCACATCACCCTTACTCTTCTTGGCCACGATATTATTTGATGTCTTGAAAGCAGGTGGGAACCTCTGACCTCAGTTAATGAGTAGGTTGAAAATGTTCGCAAAAAACTCCAGCAGTTGGTCTGCACAGGTTTTGAGAACTCGACCGGGTTTATACCTCAGGTCAGGGCGCTTTCCGAAGGTTCACCACCCTGAAGGAATCTTCTGACAATCGGGACTCTGTGCATATGACTATTACCAATCCGGGCGTATGGGGGCTCGGGAAGCACATCAGTGTTCTCCCTATTCAAAGCTGTGGTTTAGAACGCTTTGAGCTCCTCAGGGAGTGATTGCTTCGCTGTCGCTTGAACTGCGTTTCGCTTGTAGGAGGTGATGGCATTAAAACCATGCCACAGTTGCTGATACATCCGTCCCATCCTCCAGCGGAAAGTCCCTTTTGGCTTTTTTGATGGCCTTTGTCGAGGTCGTGTCTAGATCTTTTTTATAGAGACCTCTGTGTCACCAGACCTGAATGCCGGGATTCTAGGTCCTCAGAAGAAAGTGGATCTTCTGGTTCATCCAAGGCTTCTGGTTAGGAAACGCTGTGAGTTTTTGTTGGATTACAGTTTTCCACCGTTTCCTTATGGAGTCTGTAACGACTGTGGCGTATTCATTCAGGTCCGTTGCGAAGTCCCTGAACATTGCCCAGTCTACTGACTCCAAGCCGTCCTGTTGTTGTTCCTCTGCCTCCCAGATCAGCTCTGTGCAGTCCTCGACCTCTGGGGGTGTGTTCTTCTGTTGCTGCCTGTATGCAGGAAGAAGCTGCACCGCTGAATGGTTCGGATTTCACGAAGTGGGCAAGGGATAGAGCGATAGGCGTCCTTGTGGGTCGTAGCAGTGTCAAGGGTGTTTAATCCTCTGGTGCCGCAGGTGACATGTTGGTGGGAGTTTGGGAGTTATTTTTTCAGGTTGGCTTTGTTTAAAGTCTCCGGCTAAGGTGGTAAAGGCTTCGGAGAATGCTGACTGGTGCTTGTTGACCACGCTCGTGTGTGCAACTCCTCCTAATGTTTTGACGGATGTCTGCCTGGGGTGGGATGTGTAGACTGCGGTCAGGATGATGGAGATGAATTCCTTGGGAGGTAGTGTTGAGGCACTTCTCCACTAGATGTTCCAGGTGCAGAGAGCAGGGGTTAGACAGAACTCCCACGGTTACCGAGTCCACCAAAAAAGTTTACCATGAGGCAGACGCCCATGCCTCTCCCTTTCTAGATACCTGCGTACAGTCCTTATGATGGATGGCGAATCTTCAAGCTGGAGGTGAGCTATGCCTCTGTGAAACAGATCACAGAGCATTTCGCAGCTTCCTTTGGTAAAGCAGCCCAAGTCCTCACTTTATTTTCGTAATTGTACATTGTCTCGTAGGATGGTAGGGAGAGAGGGTCGTAGTCCTCTGTGCTTCAGTTATAGACTTGTGATTAGTTCCTGCTGCCTGCGACCACTACTGAGGCTTAATGGAAACGGAGGATTGTTGTATTGACTACGTTCTTTTCTGCTTTAATAGTCATGTATTTAAGGAAGTCCTATAAGCGGCCAGAATTACGTTTTGATACTGAAGAAGGTCTAACTGGTCGGACTAAGTGAAGAAAACATAGACCAAATAAATGTAAATATGACGGAGACATGTTCTGCCAACAGTACACAATTCCTTATGGTCTGGGTTGGTTGAAATATCTTCTTGAAGCAAATGACATAATTTCTGGAAATGGCTTTTCTGTTTAAATCGGTATTTGCAGCAATGGTTTCTCTCCAATCATTGTCAAACCTGTAGGACAGAGCCAATTGATGTGGCTGGTGGAGTGTGAATTGATGGATTTAGTAATTTTGACACAATGCCAGCCACAAATCCCTAAATTCCACGTATGCCGTATTGACATTCATGGCGTGAGCGTGTGGTGCTTAAATTAGCTGCCAATTTCCATGCCAGTATTGTAATAATGATTGTTTTATATAAAGTACTTAGCTAGTTTTAAAGTGCTGTGTGTGGCCATCATGTGGTTTGGATAGTATGAGCAAATAAATTCCTTCTTCCATGCGTAAAATGAGAAGAATGCCCTGGTAATTACTTTCTTCTGACAACTGAGAATGATGAAATCAAATAGTCTGAATATATTGAACAATAAAATTCCACAACTGCTGTAACTTTAGGCTGAAATCTTGCAGGTCCTTGTAGTGCTCCCACATGCCCTAATGACCCAAACATATTTTCAGAATTGTTACTCTATGAATAACATCAGGAGCAGAATCATTTTATTTTCTCATCTCAGCTTCCTTTATTGAGATCTGCGCAGTTGCACTTCTTCCCCTTTTGGCCCAAGGGGAGTTCTTTGTGATTTGGGAACTGGGCCATCCCTTGAATATCCCTTGTTACGTAAAGTGTGGAATGCAACTTCTTTCTGTAAACTGCCGGAACCTCTAACCTGAGCATGAAGATGGATTGCATGAAACAAATTCTTTCATCATCACTTGGGTTTTTTTTTTGATCTGTTTGCTGGGCTGCCAAAATGCAATGCCATAAAATATTAAATTTAAAACCATATTTCCTCAATATGCCATTTAAAAAGGTAATTTGGTCAATCAGTCAGTCTCTGGCAGCTTTAGACTTTAGAGATTCAGCGCAGAAACAGACCTTCGGCTCAGAGTCCACGCCGACCAGCGATCACCCGTACTATCTACGAAACACTAGGGGACAATGTACAATTTATATAGAAAACCAATTAACATTACAAATGTGACTAAAGTCTTTTGGAGCGTGGGAGGTAGAATCCGGAACACCGAAGGAAACCCACACACGGTCATAGAGAGTCGTAAAACTCCATGCCACCCCTCTCCTGCATTCAGGATCGATATCGGGTCTCTGGTGCTGTAAGGCAGCAAACTCTACCACTGTGCCACTTATGAAAGGGAGTATGAACAAGAGAGTGTAATGACATTAAAAATTACAGTAAGCTTCTCAGATATGACAGATGTAAGTAAAAAAGAAAATTGAGAGAGAAACAAAATATAACTTTACTTTGGAGTTCAAGAAGCTTTATATAGGACATTTGAGCCAGTTACTGATTTTGAAGTGGGCGCCAATCAGGAACAGACTGGATAGTTGTTTCAGAAGAACGTTGGATTGGAGGGAGCCTGAGATTCATTTATAGGTTTCAAAAATTTGAATTTTACCATTTGGTTGCAGAGTTTCAATGGGAGCAAGATAAAAGAGTGTGTTTCTCAGTTTTGAGACAGTAAACCTTCCCTTTAGGGGCCAGAGAATGGCAATTCAAAGAGCATGAGGAGAGGTGGTTCTCGGGCATAGGACCTGTAGTGGGAGAAAAGGGTAAGATAGGAAAAGTTAAAAAAGACAGATTTAAAGATGCACAGAGGGAGGCAAGATTGGTGGATTTTTCTTGAATTTCTGTCTTTTATTGATCATTAAACAATTGACTGATTATATAGTGCTTATGATAGACTTTCATAACAACTTCTAGCATATACTAAAAAGAGGAGGGGGTGGACAAATTCTGGACACGTATGTATTTTTCCATAGTTTAGGAACTACACCACAGGAAATCTACATGGAAGAGCAAGTCATTTATTTTGTGTCTTATCTTGTTCTCCTTGTACGAAAATGCTCATGACAATTTGATTCCAGATTTTGTTGGCAATTGTCAGTGATGCGACTGACCCTGAAAAGGAAATAAACATCTCTGCAGGTTACGATCAAAGAAATGTCTTGTCCTTAATGGGAATGGAATCGGTCTGCACGTATAATCAATTTAAATAATCTTCTGAGTGAAAATAGGCTCAGTAAAAAACCATGGCATGAATGATGTATGAAACAGGCAATGAGTTGTCAGTACGTTTAGTTTTCAATAAAAGTAAAATATGCTTAAAGTGTTTTTTTTTTAAATATGAAATGGTTATGATTAAAAAAAAATGTAAAGAAGAAGTTCCGAACTATGAGGGAATCCAAAATTAGAGCCCTTTGAAAGGGGGGGGAGGGTTTTGTTGTTACTTTGTTCAATTCAATTACTAAGTTACTAAGTTACTAAGAATTCAATGTTCTTACAACCCAACCTATGGTATCTTACAAACCAAATGTATGAACATTGAATTCTCCAATTTTAGGTAACTCTAAAAATATCTCCCTCTCCCTTCTTCCCCCTCCAAATCTCCCTCGTGCCCACCTGGACTTGCACCTATTTTTCCCTTCCCTGCCCCCTCCCCTTTCACCCACATTCGTTATCAGCAACCCTTCAACCTCAACACCCCTCCCCCCCCCCCCACAAACAATCAGTCTGAAGAAGCGTCTGACCCGAAACATCTCCTATCCATGCTACCTTGAGATACGGCTGAGATATTCCAGCACTTTGTGCCTTTTTTTTTCCACAGGAAGAGTTTAATCCCTTCCCTCTCCTCCATCTCATGATACCAACACAAAACATCTATTCCATGATGCCACCGATTCCAATAAGTTGCAGATCCAAGGGAAAAAAAACCTCCCTGTAACTGTTCCTAGTCTAGGAACTTAAATGTTAACTTGCAATTAATGCTTTGTGTCTCAGTCACACCTGAACTTCAATGTGATAGGACGGTGACCAAATTATTTGTTGTCTGGCCTCATCAGCACCATACCACTAGAACATCTAATAAATTAGATATAGAGAGTCTAGGACTAGAGGGCACAGCCTCTAGTTCCTTTAGAAAGGAGATGAGAAGAAATTTCTTTAAACCAGAGGATGGTGAATCTGTGGGATTCATTGTGACAGATAGTCATTACTGGGTATTTTTAAAGTGGAGATTGATAGGTTTTAGGGATCAAAGATTGCGGGGAGAAGGCAGGAGAATGGGGATAAGAGTGTGAAAAATAGATTTTGCCATGATCGAATGGCAGAGCAGACTCAAAGGGGTGAATGGCCTAATTCTGCTTCATATCTTACAGGCTATGGTTATTACTGTAGGATAAATGTACAGGAGCATTTATGCAGGCGTTCTTTAATAAGGAAAATGCTTTTACTAAATTGCCAATTAAGTGAGTGAATGGTAATAATTTCTTACCGTATAGTATTCTGGGAGTTACAGTCTATGTTAAGGTAAAATATTTTGGCTGCGCTTGCAGGTGGAATCTGATAAGTTTATGAAAGACATGCTACTGCTGTGTTGACACAGCCAAATATACAGTGTAGCTGGGATTCAAACACAAGTCCTGTTGCATCATAACTTTCAGGAGAAGTTCATCATATTGGCAAGCATGGCACTACCATAGTAAAAAAAATCTATGCTGTTTTATTATCAATAAAACAGAAATAAGGATGTAGAAACAAAGAACAGCATATGTTGGGTTACAAAAGAAGAGACAAAATGCTGGAGTAACTCAGTAGTCAGGCAGCACCTCTGGAGGTAGGTGCCTGGACCACTAGATAGGTGATGTTTCGGGTCGGGGCCCATTTATAAGAGTCCTTAAGTTACAGTACAAATATACTATCTGGGGTATAAACATTTCTCCAGCTCTTCATGCTCATGCAGGATAATGCTGATAGTGTTTTGGTGTTATTTACAAATTCCATCATACCAGAAAATGCTATTGATAACATGACCTTCGATCAGATTACCTTGAATGTCAGTTCAGGTTTATTTTAGATTTGTTTAGAAATACAGCGCGGAAGCAGGCCTTTCGGCCCATTTCGTCCGCACCAACCAGCGATCACCGCACATTAACACTATCCTACACACACAAGGGACAATTTTACATTCATACCAAGCCAATTAACCTACAAACCTGTACGTGTTTGGAATGTGGGAGGAAATCTAAGATCTTGGAGAAAATCCACATGGTCACGGTTCACGATCTTCGTCCTATTACTCAAAGTTAGAAACTGAAACGGCAAGGGTAAATCATAGTTCCAGTTATATCCCATCCCAAAGTTTCATTCCCTGCCTTGCAGTTTAGTTTAGTTTAGAGATCCAGCATGGAATCAGGCCCTTTGGCCCACCGAGTCCTCACCAACCACCGACCACCCATTCACATTAGTTCCATGTTATCCCGCTTTTGCATCCACACGCTATACACTAGGAGCAATTTACACAAGCCAATTAACCTATCAGCTGTGCCACAGTGCTCCCTAAGTTGGAGGGAATACCATGTTGCGATATTGGATCTTATTCCCATATTCATCAAGGAATTTGTCACATTGATTAAACTGGGCAGTGGCCACTAATGTATTAGTTGTATTCAAACCAGCAAGAAGCTTCATTTATTATTGGCCTGTATTTTGAAGAGAAGCTTTGGCAAAAATGTCAGTCGATACCCTCATGTTATTGCCAGCAGAAGTCCTGATACTGCACTCTGATTTACTGCCATTCAGATAATGGACTCTTGGAGACCCATGAGATTAATCAGTGTTTAAGAAGGAACTGCAGATGCTGCAAAATCGATGGTAGACAAGTGTGCTGGAGAAACTCAGCGGGTGCAGCATCATCTATGGAGCGAAGGAAATAGGAAACGTTTTGGGCCGAAACCCTTCTTCAGGCTGATGGAGGTCACGGGGGTCGGGGAGAAGAAAGGAAAAAGGAGGAGCCAGAGGGCTGAGGGAGAGCTGAGAAAGGGAGGAGACAGCAAAGGCTAATGGAATTGGGAGAATTCAATGTTTATGCCACTATGGTGCAGACTGCCCAAGCGGAATATGAGGTGCTGCTCCTCCAATTTCCGGTGGTGCTCACTCTGCCATGGAGGAGGCCCAGGACAGAGAGGTCGGATTTGGAATGGGAAGGGGAGTTGGTGCTGAGCACGGAGAGGTCGGGTTGGTTAATGCGGACCGAGCAGAGGTGTTCGGCGAAACGATCGCCAAGCCTACGCTTGGTCTCACCGATGTAGATCAGCCGACACCTAGAGCAGCGGATGCAATAGATGAGGTTGGAGAAGATGCAGGTGAACCAGTCTTTCTCCACCACCAAGTGGGGTGAAAGATACACAGTCGATGCTGGAATCTTGAGCAAAACACAAAGTGCTGGATGAACTCATCGGGTCAGGCAGCATCTGTGGAAGGAATGCATTCACCCTTTCTATTCCAGTGTTTGAGAAGCCCTGTCTATTGACTGGTAAAGTGTTAAGGGACTAGTTTCCTTCTCTGATAGCTCAGTAGCCAGGAACCATAGATTTGTTGTGATAGAAGAGTCAGAACAAAGTAAAGAAACAAAAAAAATTCAGCAATCAAATGTCTTAGTACTAAGGGATGAGATGGTGCAGAATTTGATAAATGAGCCAAGAAAGTTTTCTGCAGCAATATTTAGATGGCAGTTTTAAGTGGCAGCACGACCTTCTTGCAGAAAATGGGGGTGGGCAAGTGGTGATTGTGGCAATAGAGAAGCAGTTTGAAACCAGGGACAATAATTCTAGTAGTTTCAAGGCAGTCATGGAGGAGATAGGACCGGTTCTCAACTTCAAGACTCAAAATGGGGGAAGGTTAATTTTGATGGCATCAGACAGGAACTCTCAAATGTTGATTAGGAATGGCTGTTAGAGGGTCTAGCAAGTGGGAGGATTTTAAAAGTGAGAAAAATGTGTTCAGGGCCAACATGAAGGCTGACAAGAGATTAGGGAATTAGGAAACAAGATTAGGGATGTTTGGCTGACATGAGGTATTGGCAGTTTGAAGTGCAGATGGAGTCAATGGTGGAGCGTCTGGTCTGTGTGATGGACTTGGCTACATCCACAATTCTGCAATTTCTTGTGGTCTTGGGCCGAATTGTTCCCAAACCAAGCTATGATGCAACCAGACAGTATACTTTCCACCGTGCATCTGTAGAAGTTCGCAAGCGTCGTTGGAGACATGGGTTTAATCTGGCACAAGATCGAACAGAACCCACATTACAAATGATGTGTATTTCTACCAAACTAATTTTTGTTTACACCGAAATTCAGACTGACTAGTCTGAAGAAAGGTCTCGATCCGAAACATCATCCATTCCTCTCCAGAGATGCTGCCTCTCTGGCTGAGTTACTACAGCATTTTGTGTCTATCTTCTGTTTCTAGAATCCATGCTGAGTTTATGGACAGGTGTGCCATTTGGAATCCATCAGTCAGTGTTTGAACTGAAAGATTAAACTTTGCATCTGTCTTTCTCAAAGATTACTGCAAAAGTTTTTTTTTTTTTTTAAATAAAGAATAAGTTATAGGTAAGGGAAGATGCATCAAACAAATTACTGAAAATGTGTAAATAACCTGGTCCTAATACTAAGAGAGTCAAGAGTTTTAATTTATCAAATGTACTGGGAACAAAACAATGGCTTTCTAATGTGTGGCAGCTCTTCCGGCCCAATAATAACAATAAATATACAATAATCAATACAATAACTTGATAAATATCATAATAAGCAAATAAACCATGATAGTGCATAAACCAAGTGCATCCAAAGCATGGCTCAAAGTATATAATTGCTGAAACGTGCTGCCTTTTATGAGGCAGCGTTTCCTGTAGATTTATTCGATGGTCTGGTGTGAAGATCAGTACCTGCGTTAGACCAGGCAATATCCGCCACATTCTAGCCACACCAATCATTATGGTGAACAGCTTTTCATTGGGTACTTTGATAATTTCCAAAGAACAGAAGGCGGCTACTTCAACCCATCGACTCACTGAGCAATCCCATTCTCTCACTAATTCCCTTGTAATCTCAGGGTGGGGGGGGGGGGGGGGGGGGGGGGTGGGGGTGGAGTTCTACTGCCATGCGCAGCAGCAGGCAGAAGATAGGACTGCTTGGTGAAGTCAGAGCACCTTAGCAGGGCTCTCACTTAACTTCTTTTCCCTGTTGCCAGCCGGGCAACCTAGGCACCTTTTTAGGTTGCCAAAATGACAGTTTTGGTGGTCATTTAAGACAGCTTGCATGACATGTGCGATAATGTGCTCGGAACGAAGTGCGTAGTTACCAGTCAGAATTATGGTCAATGAAGCAGTCACATATTATTTCTGCTTCAAATAAAGTCAAACTAAACATATTCATCAATCAAGACATGATATATACCACAATGACATGCAACAATATATACCACAATGACATGCACATTACGATACATTATCTCATCTCTTTTTGCACGTTGCAATGAATGTAATTTCTATTATTTCTTTCCACTTCCAAACAAAATTGTGGTTGGATTATTCAGCGTACGATCAACCTCAGTGAGACCAAACGCAGGCTTGGCAATCGCTTCGCACAACACCTTCACTCAGTTCGCAATAACCAACCTGATCTCCCGGTGGCTCAGCACTTCAACTCCCCCTCCTATTCCCAATCCGACCTTTCTGTCCGGGGGCATCCTCCATGGTCAGAGTGAGGCCCACCGCAAAATTTGACAGCCTCCCGTCGGCTTTCCGCAGACACTGCTCCCTCCATAACTCCCTGTTCAATTCGTCCCTTCCCACCCAAACCACCCCCTCTCCTGGCACTTTCCCTTGCAACCGCAGGAAATGCTACACTTGTCGCTTTACCTCCCCCCTCGATCCATTCGAGGACTCAAGCCGTCTTTTCCAGGCACGGCAGAAGTTCACCTGCACCGCCTGCAACCTCTTCTATTCCATCCGCTGCTCTAGGTGTCAGCTGCTCTACATCGGTGAGACCAAGCGTAGGCTTGGCGATCGCTTTGCCCAACACCTCCGCTCAGTTCGCAACAACCAACCTGATCTCCCGGTGGCTCAGCACTTCAACTGCCCCCCCCATTCCAAATCCGACCTTTCTGTCCTGGGCCTCCTCCATGGCAGAGTGAGGCCCACCGCAAATTAGAGGAACAGCACCTCATATTTCGCTTGGATAGTTTACACCCCAGCAGAATGAATATTGGCTTTTCCAATTTCAGGTAGTCCTTGCTTTCTCCCTCCTTCCCCTCCCATTCCCAGCTCTCCCACAACCTACTGTCTCCGCCTCTTCCTTTCTTTTTCCCGACCCCCGACATCAGTCTGAAGAAGGGTCTCGACCTGAAACGTCGCCTATTCCTTCGCTCCACTGATGCTGCCTCACCCACTGATTTTCTCCAGCTTTGTCTACCAACTGGATCCCACCACTGGCCACATCTTCTCATCTCCTCCTCTGTTCTGCTTTCTGCAGAGACCGCTCCTGGTCAATTCGTCCCTTCCAACCCAAACCACCCCCTCTCCTGGCACTTTCCCTCGAAACCGCAGGAAATGCTACACTTGCCGCTTTACCTCCTCCCTTGACTCCATTCAAGGACCCAAGCCATCTTTCCAGGTGTGGCTGAGGTTCACCTGCACCTCCAACCTCGTCTATTATATCCGCTGCTCTAGGTGTCAGCTGCTCTACATCGGTGAGACCAAGCTTCAGAGCAGCACCTCATATTTTGCTTGGGCAGTTTACACCCCAGCAGTATGAAAATTGACTTCTCCAATTTCAGGTAGTCCCTGCCTTCTCCTCCACTTCCCAGCTCTCCCTCAGCCCACTGTCTCTGCCTCGAAGAAGGGTCTCGACCCGAAACATCGCCCATTTCCTTCGCTCCATAGATGCTGCTCACCGCTGAGTTTCTCCAGCATTTTTGTCTACCCATTCACACAAGTTCTGTTATTCCACTTTCCTCACCCACTCCCTACACATTAGGGGCAATTTTACAGAGACAAGTTAACCTACAAAGCCAATGCGTCTTTGGGATGTGGGAGGAAACCCACACTCTTGCAGGGAGAATGTGCAAATTTAACACAGAGAGTGCCCGAGGACAGGACCGAACACAGATCTCTGGCATGTGAGGCAGCAAGTCTACCAGCTGTGCTATATTTTATTTTCCAAAACACAAAAAAATTATACGTTGATAACTTTGGTTACTAAAAAAAACTATCCATTTTCAGTCTTAAATCTCTAAGTGACGCTATGTCCCCCTTTACAGCTACTGTATGTTTTTATTCAGTTCGAGACTATGGGGCAGAACATTGGCCATAAAGTTGCTGCCTAAAATTTCCAGAGATCCGGAATTGATCCCGAATATGGGTGCTGTCTGTATGGAGTTTGCTCTTTTCCTTTTGATCGCATGGGTTTTCTCCAGGTACTCTTGCTTCCTTCCACATTCTAAAGGTGTGCAGGAATCTATTTCAGACCCAACCCAAAACATAATATTTTCCTTTTGTCCAGAGATTATGTCTGACCCGTTGAGTTACTCCAGCATTTTGTGTCTATCTTCAGTTTAAACCAGCATCTGCAGTTCCTTCCTACACACACGATACTATACGATAGAACTTTATTAATCCCAGGAGGGAAATTGTGTGTGTATAGTTATATATTCATATATAAATATACACTGTTTTGTTTTCTCGTTTATAACATTGTTTACAGAGTACTATGTTTACATATTCTGTTGTGCTGCTGCAAGTAAGGATTTAATTTTTCTAACTGGGACATGAGAAAATAAAACATTCTTGACTTATGTCGCTAATGTGTGGGATAGAACTAGTGTAGGGGTGATCGGTGGTCGGTGAGGACTCGGTAGGCTGAAGGGCCCGTTTCCACGCTGTATCTTTAAATTAAACTAAAAACACTAAAACCAGAGGAAATCTAAGAAAGGGTTCTCTACCCGAAATGTCACCCAATTTCTTCTATCCAGAGATGCTGGCTGCCCCATGGAGTTCCCCGCACAATTAAAAGCATGGAAAAGTCTTCACCCTACGATAGGTACCCAACCAGATGCAATTAAATTTAAGGTCGCTCTTTTTTCTCCCAAGAACCCCTTTTTTGCTTAAGTCCAAGAAGAGTCAAGAGAGTTTTATTGGCATGTATCCCAGATAGGACAATGAAATAGTAAGATTAAACGAGAACTTACCAGTTCGAAGTTTGATCGTTATTTTATGAGGAGTAACGATGAGGGATTACGTGAAGAAGCCCCGCCTGGCGCTAGAACGGCATACTTCAAAGCAGCGGCATGAAAAACACAGAACACAATAGCCGGAGTAAGATAGTAAGGCTCATCATAGATTTAGAACTACCAGATGATCATTTATTTTATGAGGGTGGGGAGTGGAAGGCACGTAATAGTAAGATTAAAACGAGAACTTACCAGTTCGAAGTTTGATCGTTATTTTATGAGGAGTAACGATGAGGGATTACGTGAAGAAACCCCGCCTGGCGCTGGAAACGGCATACTTCAAAGCAGCGGCATGAAAAACACAGAACACAAATAGCCGGAGTAAGATAGTAAGGCTCATCATAGATTTAGAACTACCAGATGATCATTTATTTTATGAGGGTGGGGAGTGGAGGGCACGTAATCCCTCATCGTTACTCCTCATAAAATAACGATCAAACTTTCGAATGGTAAGTTCTCGTTTAATCTTACTATTTTACTTCGGAGTCACGTGAGTGACTACGTGAAGAGTTTGAAGCTTTCTGTGTTTTCGGTGTCGTAGAATTTATTCCATACGACAGTACGGCTCATTTAACACAATAACGAGCGAATAACACATTTTCCCAAAACATTGCCTCAAGTTATGTGATAATATTTCACATTATAAAAAATGGAAGTAATGCCCTTTCCATTGAAAGGCAAGTTTATCACAAATACCAAATTGATATATATTTTTTTATGGCATGACAAAAGCAACAATTATAGAGATACCTAACATTGCGTGTCTAAATCTGACACCATGACTGGTTCCTTTTTACTTTAACAGTAATCTACAGCCTCCTGCGGCTTGCATCTTTGCTCGAGTGGCTCATCCCGTGCCATTCCTGTGAATGTATTTTCCTCATTAACAGAGTGATTTTCCACCTTTCAGTGTCTAAGCTGACCAGCAAAAGCAGTAGGCAGGTAGTGCAGGAGTCCCCTGCGGTCATCTCCCTCCTAAACAGGTATACCATTTTGGATACTGTTGAGGGAGATGGCTCATCAGGGGAATGCAGCAGCAGCCAGGTTCATGGCACCATGGGTGGCTCTGCAGCACATGAGGGGGGAAAAAAGAGGGGAAGGGCAATAGTAATAGGGGATTCAATTGTCAGGGGAATAGATAGGCGTTTCTGCGGCCGCAAACGAGACTCCAGGATGGTATGTTGCCTCCCTGGTGCAAAGGTCAGGGATGTCACTGAACGGCTGCAGAACATTCTGGAGGGGGAGGGTGAACAGCCAGTTGTCGTGGTGCATGTTGGCACCAACGATATAGGTAAAAAAAGGGATGAGGTCCTACAAGGTGAATTTAGGGAGCTAGGAGATAAACTTAAAAGTAGGACCTCAAAGGTAGTAATCTCCGGATTACTACCAGTACCACGGGCCAGTCAGAGTAGAAATAGGAGGATAATGCAAATGAATACGTGGCTTGAAAAGTGGTGCAAGGGGGAGGGATTCAAATTTTTAGGGCACTGGGACCAGTTCTGGGGGAGGTGGGACCGGTACAAACAGGACGGTTTGCACTTGGAATGGAATGGAACCAATGTTCTTGGGGGAGTGTTTGCTAGTGCTGTCGGGGAGGATTTAAACTAATGTGGCAGGGGGATGGGTACAAGAGCAGAGAGGCAGGAGGGTGTAAAAATGAGGGTAGAAGCATTAGGTAGCAAGGTGAAAGGTAAAAGTGGCAGGCAGACAAAACCAGGGCAAAAAAATCAAAAAGGGCCACTTTTCAGCAAAATTGTATAAGGGGTAAATGCGTTTGTAAAGACAAGCCTGAAGGCTTTGTGTCTCAATGCAAGGAGTATTCGTAATAAGGTGGACGAAGTTGAACGTGCAGATAGATATTAATGATTATGATATAGTTGGGATCACGGAGACATGGCTCCAGGGTGACGTAGGCTGGGAGCTGAACATCCAGGGATATTCAATATTCAGAAGGGATAGAGAGAAAGGAAAAGGATGGTGGGTAGCGTTGCTGGTTAGAGAGGAGATTAAAGCAATGGAAAGGAAGGACATTAGCTTGGAGGATGTGGAATCGGTATGGGTAGAGCTACAAAAACACTAAGGGGCAGAAAACGCTGGTGGGTGTTGTGTACAGGCCACCTAACAGTAGCAGAGAAGTTGGGGATTGGTATCAAACAGGAAATTAGAAATGCGTGCGACAAAGGCAAAACAGTTATAATGGGTGACTTCAATCTACATATAGATTGGGTTAATCAAATTGGCAGGGGTGCTGAGGAAGAGGATTTTTTGGAATGTATGCGGGATAGTTATCTAAACAACATGTACAGGAACCAACGAGAGAGCAGGCTATTTTAGACTGGGTTTTGAGTAATGAGGAAGGGGTAATTAGCCGTCTTGTTGTACGTGCCCCCTTGGGCAAGAGTGACCATAATATGGTTGAGTTCTTTCATTAGGATGGAGAGTGACATTGTTAATTCAGAAACAATGGTTCTGAACTTAAAGAAAGGGTAACTTTGAGGGTATGAGGACGTGAATTGGCCAAGATTGACTGGCAATTAATTTCTAAAAGGGTTGACGGTGGATATACAATGGAAGACATTTAAAGACTGCATGGATGAACTACAAAAATTGTTCATCCCAGTTTGGCAAAAGAATAAATCGGGGGAAGGTAGTGCATCCGTGGATAACAAGGGAAATCAGGGGATAGTATCAAAGCAAAGGATGATGCGTACAAAGTAGCCAGAAAAAAGCAGCATACCAGAGGACTGGGAGAAATTCAGAGACCAGCAGAGGAGGACAAAGGGCTTAATTAGGAAAGGAAAAATAGATTATGAAAGAAAACTGGCAGGGAACATAAAAACTGACTGCAAAAGTTTTTATAGATATGTGAAGAGAAAGAGGTTAGTTAAAACAAATGTAGGTCCCTTGCAGTCAGAAACAGGTGAGTTGATCATGGGGAACAAGGATATGGCGGACCAATTGAATAACTACTTTGGTTCCGTCTTCACTAAGGAAGACATAAATAATCTGCCTGAAATAGCAGGGGACTGTGGGTCAAAGGAGGAATTGAGTGAAATCCAGGTCAGTCGGGAAGTGGTGTTGGGTAAATTGAATAGATTAAAGGCGATAAATCCCCAGGGCCAGATAGGCTGCATCCCAGAGTACTTAAGGAAGTTGCTCAGGAAATAGTGGATGCATTAGTGATAATCTTTCAAAACTCTTTAGATTCTGGAGTAGTTCCTGAGGATTGGCGGGTAGCAAATGTAACCCCTCTTTTTAAGAAGGGAGGGGAGAGAGAAAACGGGGAATTACAGACCAGTTAGTCTAACATCGGTAGTGGGGAAACTGCTAGAGTCAGTTATTAAAGATGGGATAGCAGCACATTTGGAAAGTGGTGAAATCATTGGACAAAGTCAGCATGGATTTACAAAAGGTTAAATCATGTCTGACGAATCTTGTGGAATTTTTCGAGGATGTAACTAGTAGCGTGGATAAGGGAGAACCAGTGGATGTGGTATATCTGGACTTCCAGAAGGCTTTCGACAAGGTCCCACATAAGAGATTAGTATACAAACTTAAAGCATACGGTATTAGGGGTTCAGTATTGATGTGGATAGAGAACTGGCTGGCAAACAGGAAGCAAAGAGTAGGAGTAAACGGGTCCTTTTCACAATGGCAGGCAGTAACTAGTGGGGTACCGCAGGGCTCAGTGCTGGGACCCCAGCTATTTACAATATTATTAATGATCTGGATGAGGGAATTGAAGGCAATATCTCCAAGTTTGCGGATGACACTAAGCTGGGGGGCAGTGTTCGCTGTGAGGAGGATGCTAGGAGACTGCAAGGTGACTTGGATAGGCTGGGTGAGTGGGCAAATGTTTGGCAGATGCAGTATAATGTGGATAAATGTGAGGGTTATCCACTTTGGTGGCAAAAACAGGAAAGAGGACTATTATTTAAATGGTGGCGATTGGGGAAAAGGGGAGATGCAGCGAGACCTGGGTGTCATGGTACACCAGTCATTGAAAGTAGGCATGCAGGTGCAGCAGGCAGTGAAAAAAAGCGAATGGTATGTTAGCTTTCATAGCAAAAGGATTTGAGTACAGGAGCAGGGAGGTTCTACTTCAGTTGTACAGGGTCTTGGTGAGACCACACCTGGAGTATTGCGTGCAGTTTTGGTCTCCAAATCTGAGGAAGGACATTATTGCCATAGAGGGAGTGCAGAGAAGGTTCACCAGACTGATTCCTGGGATGTCAGGACTGTCTTATGAAGAAAGACTGGATAGACTCGGTTTATACTCTCTGGAATTTAGGAGATTAAGAGGGGATCTTATAGAAACTTACAAAATTCTTAAGGGGTTGGACAGGCTAGATGCAGGAAGATTGTTTCCCGATGTTGGGGAAGTCCAGGACAAGGGGTCACAGCTTAAGGATAAGGGGGAAATCCTTTTAAGACCGAGATGAGAAAGACTTTCTTCACACAGAGAGTGGTGAGTCTTGGAACTCTCTGCCACAGAGGGTAGTTGAGGCCAGTTCATTGGCTATATTTAAGAGTGAGTTGGATGTGGCCCCTTGTGGCTAAGGGGATCAGAGGGTATGGAGAGAAGGCAGGTACGGGATACTGAGTTGGATGATCAGCCATGATCATATTGAATGGCGGTGCAGGCTCGAAGGGCTGAATGGCCTACTCCTGCACCTAATTTCTATGTTTTCTATGTTTCTATGTCTAGTTCCTACTGAATGTATCCAATTTCTAACCATCTAGAAATACATTCCTCTATAACCATCAGTTTTTACTGAACCCAATGTGGTTTTTTGTGTGTAATAAGCAGTCTCATTGCCACGGAGACTATTACCTACTGCAAACATTTTCATCAATGTTCACACACACACACACACACATACAACTTAAAGCGGCAGGATATGCTTATAGGTTTACCTTGGTTTCAGGTCTTCTTGGTGTGCTTTGTTTGGTAGATTCATAAACATATATGATAATGCAATCTGTATCCACATGCAATTATAACGTAACATTTGCAATGTTTGCACTCTTATATTGATACTAAAGTTATCAGCATTATTATTTTCAATGTTTAAGTTTTTTGAATCATAGATAGAGTTAGAGTCCATTTCTTAAGGCAATTCAAGATTATTTATCTCCTGCCTTTATATTTTTTATAATTTTGGACAGATTATATATACATATACACATATATATATATCATATATTATATATATATATATATATATATATATATATTATATATATATATATATATATATATATATATATATATATATATATATATATATCATATATATGATATATATATATATATAATATATATATATTATATATAATATATTATATATTATATATATATATATATATATATATATATATATCTACACACACACACACATATATATATATATATATATATATATATTTATTAACATTAATAGAATATTGACTGGCCTTGAGGGGGATACGACATATATTGCCTGAAGTAGATTCATATTGCCCGAGTCGAAGACGAGGGCAATATGGATCTAGTGAGGGCAATATATGTCGTATCTCCCGAAAGAGGACAGTCAATATTGTTATTATTACCCATATCAGACATCTAGAGGAAAATCTGAACATCTCAGCTCGGCGGACTTCCACGTAAAATTTAACCAAAATGGACGCGGCAGTCTTCCTGTCTGCCGTTTGAATATTCTAAATTTCCCACGCAGCGTCACGTTGCCGTCACGTTGCCAAGTTCCCGGATGTGAGACCAGGGGAATATAAGACTATATTCCCCGCTGTTTTAACAGGTAAAGTCCATAGGCGTTCGCAAGAAAGGGGAAATACAAGAAAATATTCCCCTGTTACCCCTGCTGGCAGTAAAAACGAAGGGAATACAATTTTGTAAAAGCATACCTCAGATGTGTGATATGGGTAATAATTACATATATATCCCTTTCCATATTGGGATATTATGAATGCATCTGATAACTTCTTGGTTTAATATATTGTCCGTGTTTATAAGACGGTAAAACTCTGAGCCCTATTATTGGCTCTATCATTTAGATACTTAGAAAATGCAATCCACAAGGAATTCACATATATCTAATATGATAAAATAACTTTACTGTATATACAGACCTCCAATTTCTTATAACAAAATATTGTTTTTTTTAGACTTATTTCTGCAAATTGCAGGTATAACACTTCTTTTATACATAATTATTTTATTGATATGTTGTTATAATTGGTTAACATTCATAGACTTCTTTGACCATCAGCTGTTGTGATGGTCTGGTCAACCTGCAGATAGTCAAATTCATATTTTCATGTCATGGAGGTTTTTGTACAAACAATAAATTACTGCAGGGTTTCTCAAACCTGGAGATCCCAGTGGGTGCAGCAGCATCCAAAGAGCGAAGGGAGAACAGGCAACGACCTAGGTCGAGACCCCTTTTTTGACTTCAATAAATTGCTGCCACTATGAATCATCACTAGCAGTTCAAAATCACACAATATTTATGAAACCATAAAGGACCCGTATTAGGCCACCAAAATGCCTCTGGCAATATCCCGCTACATTTTCATCAGACACTGCCCTATTAAACAAAAATGAGGAACACAAAGAAATCTTTTCCTCATGTAAATTGGGAGAAAAGTATCCACCTTCACTGTTCTTGGTTTACCCACAAGAAATATTCGAAAGATCGGTGATTTAATCTGTATGCAGTCAGATTAATCGTAAGTAATCCATATTAATGACAATATGTTTTTTCTCCCAAATTTGTTGTCTTCCGATACCTTTGTCTCTTCCTTAGAGATAAACAGGTGGACTAAACTTTAAAATATGCCACATCTGTTTACTTAGATAATCCCATGATTGTTATTTGACTTATCTTGTGACCCACAAGAAACATTTGAAAGATCAGTGATTTAATCTGTATACAACCAGATTAATCGTAAGTAATGCAAAATAATGACAATATGTTTTTCTCCCAAATTTGTTGTCTCTGATACCATTGTTAACATATGCCATAGCCGTGGTATTGTTCATCTTGATACGACATGGACAGTTCCATAATAAAACAATCGATCTTTTTAATCCATAACTCCTTATACTTCAACAATTAATACGAATGTTTGGAAAATTTCTTAGGACAAACCATTTATGTTCGCCTGGTATTGTCTGCAGTCCGAACAAGAGACATATTAATTATTGTTATAAGAATAGATAATATTCTTATCTTTACCCAAAACATTCACAGAAGCTGTACATCATCTGTAACACTTGCTTCAGTTTGCAACAGCTGTTAATCTTATAGTTGAAGCAGCTTATGAACCTTTTTTACATTACTTTAATAATGATAACGTATCATTTGATATTTTGCATAAGCCTCTTCACAAGGCATATCATATTCTTATAAGCTTCTGTATTCCTTCTTTTGGAACTTTATTTATTTTTTACCTAACCTAATGGAGGGACAAAGTAATGTCAACAACAATTAGACATTTGTATCATGGAACAATTTCCCCCCTCTCTTATGGTGCTTGAATTACTTCTAAATTCAGAATAGTAATTTATAAATATTTTATTAATGCCTAAGCATATGCTTTATGTAATGGGTCAGGTCCTTACCTCCCACCAGGTTTGTAATTGCAGGCACTAATTTGCAGCTGCTCTTATCTCTTCCAATTTAAATGTAATCGAGATAACCCATGACCATGACCTCATTAGTGCAAGTGCTGATCTTTTATCAGTATAATTGTTCCTTCAGTGTTTGGTTTAACAGCCTTGAACTGATTGATTGTTCGGACAATGTTTTAACTTGCACAGCTTGACCCACTTTAATTAATTTCAAGCACCTGTAATATTGATTAACACTTTGTTAATCACAACAGTTTTTTCCATGTTCTAGATGTTTCCATTTTCTTTACACTGTGAAAGTGTAAATATAATGATGTTTTGTATGGTTTATACATGAAATCTTTACACTGAGGTAATTTTATAATATACATGTACGTACCCCTCTTATCAAAAATTACTTTTGAGTGCAAACCTGAAATCAATGTTTAAAGTTTTCTTATACAGGGTGAACCAATCCTTCCTTAGTTATATTAAGTTAACAATCATAATACACCTGTAATCCCCCATAATTGGAGATTTCATGAACTTATTTTGTAACCAGATGTTTGCACCTCTTCAACGTACTTCAAGCCTTCTTTTTCCCCAATTTATATAGGTTTAGATAAGGCTATGTTTGGATTATACCACTTCTGCCTTTGTTTTGATCCATTATCAAATCTTTCATTGGATCATAGTTTTTTCACCGCAAGTTAAAAGATCTTTGCCTTTGTTTTGATCCATTATCAAATTTTTTCATTGGATCATAGTTTTTCTCCCCAAAGTTTAAAGATCAGTAGTCTGTTCTTTTGTAATTAATATCTTTGATTTATCATAAGGCAGGTTTTATTCTATAATAATCAGGAGTTTAATATCCTGATTTGTATTGATCTGCGAACCTATAGTGCAGATTTGGTAAATTATATATATTTCTTCCCATTGAGCTCCACAACTGATGGCAATTTATTTTATTTTGAAAGTATTACTTATTTGCACCATTTTGAAATACTTTGAAATTGTATTTCTTATATCTCATATTATTTGAGACATGGATATTATAAACGGATTTACCGTTGATATTTTAATAAAACATAAAAGTTTTATCGTAATCTTGAAGTTGGTGAGATACCATATAATTAATGTTGGCAGCTAGGTATTCTTCCCTAGCCTCACCACTTCCTTTAGATATAGCAAAATCTTTTGCTATCTCAGGCACATCTGGCCTCTCTTTTTTATTTGTGGTGTGCATTCATAATTCACATCACCACTTGCAGGGGTCTGTGTTTTGCAGCCCTGATCCACTTGGAATTATATCCAAAGAAACTTCCTCCACCCTAATCCAGGGTCCAGAGTTTCAAATTCTCAATTTGGCACATAGCCATATTTTGTATATTCAAGCCCCTCAGGGTCTTTTTTTTGGGGAACTGTTTGGGTACTGTGACCCTTGTCTCTTTTTTATATTTTGTAGTACTTTCTCCATATCGCGAAATTTATTAACTTTTTAAATTACAGCCTTTCTGACTTTTTAAAATTTCCTGCCAAAAGATTGTGGAGCATTTTAACCTCGCTACCGTATTTTTAACGGTACCAGTATCGGAAACCAGCCCCGTAATTTAATCTCTCATCCCCGATCGCTGGGTATTCCCCTGGGACGTTCTTTTCAAAAAACTCCGTTGTTTTTAACAGAGTATTTGTGTTCAAATTTAGAACTTTTACTTTGTTTTTAAAACCTTTAAAATCCTGGTTCTATCCACCAGGCACGGAGTTTTGCAGACTTCCTAAAAAAAATTTTTTTTCAACTGCACTTACCTGCCGGTTCCGAACCTACCGCTGTCGAGGAGCTGTCTGTGCAGCTCCTGCTTCTGCCGGCAGCGTCGACGTAATGCCGTTTCCAGCGCCAGGCGGGGTTCTTCACGTAGTCACTCACGTGACTCCGAAGTAAAATCCCTCATCGTTACTCCTCATAAAATAACGATCAAAAACTTCGAACTGGTAAGTTCTCGTTTTAATCTTACTATTTTTACTTCGGAGTCACGTGAGTGACTACGTGAAGATTTTGAAGCTTTCTGTATTTTCCATGTCGTAGAATTCTTCCATACGACAGTCCGGCTAGGTCAACACATACATGAGTATAAAACCTTTTACCAGACCAATTTTTTGTTCTTTTCCATAAATCTTTTAAAGATAAAAGGACATATAATAACCCCCTTTTTTACATCTGGGGAAACCATTACAAAGTGATAAAAAATATAAGTGATAACATAATCGATAATATCATCGATAGTGAAACAAAGCAGTGTGATTATAGTGAACCCAACAACGCGTGTCCAAAGCCTGTCATTGTGTGAACAGGTTTATTTGTAGAACTTTGAAAAAGTTTCTTCTTTACACCACCCTGCGGTTTCTAAAATGTGTTCGAGTGGTACGTCCTGTAACTTCGCCACGGACGTAGCTGCTGCCTGGTGGAGTTAGATTTGAACACATCAGTGTCTACTCCTGCTAAAAAGTAACACCTGTTTTAACCACCTTGAAATTGTTTGCACAGAAGCTTTTGTGTGTGGTTTCTTATGTGTATTCATTAATGTTTTTTCATCACCTCGAAGAGTTTTGGTAACTTTTTATATATTGATTAAATGTTTAACTACACACAAACGTTGGATCAATAGGGTAAGCTTGAAACATTACCTTTGCTCCAGTTCTCCCTGGTCTGCTTTGTTTGATCAGATCGTAAACATAAAACACAATGTTATCTGCAGCCACATGCATACAGTCTAAACGTAGCATTTGTAATGTTTGCACCCTTTGAGCTGAAACCAATGCCATTAACATTACTAATTTAAATGTTAACTTTCCAATGATAAAAACTTCGATTGGAGTCCATTGCCTAAGTAAAGTAAGTACAATGCTGACATCCCAAATTTCTGTATATCTTGGTTTGGGTGGATTTTTGTTAAAGATTCCTTTCATAAATCTGGATATTAATGGATGTGATCCAATTGATTTCTGGCCAGAGATTTGTCCCTAAATAAGATGATAAGGCACTACGTGCACTATTAATGACACTATAACTTAAGTGCTGTTCAAAATGCAACTCGGCAAGGAACTCCAATATGTTTGCAATGTTCACAGTATGATAGGATATATTTGATTGTCTACAAAAATTTTCCCCATTTCTTTATATGTGTCATATATTGTCTCGTGAGTGCTATCTCGCCATGATGCGACTATAATATCCATAGTTCTATCCGACAATCCAAGCTCTTGTAGTGGTCTGGTCAAAACCTGCAGATTAACAAATTCATATAAGCATGTAATGGATGAATTTCTTTGGTTACCGGTTTTATTAATAAATCACTGCAGCTAGAAATTGACATATATGGTTCTTTAATCATGTTTTCACATCAATGGGAAGCATGGTTGTGTCGGCCAATTTGGAATCACCAATAATCCTGTGGCAGAATCTTGTTCTATTTTCTTCAGACCTTGCTGAACCAGAGCAAATGGCGGAAAAGCATAAAAGAACATATTCCCCCAATGTAGTGAAAAAGCATCTACTGCTACTGCATCTGGATCTGGTTCCCAAGACACATATTTAGGCAATTGATGATTTAATCTTGATGCAAACAGATCAATGTCTGGTAACCCATATTGAATCACACAATTTTACTGAAAAATTACTGGGTTCAACAGCCATTCTGTGTTGTCTTTAAACACCCTTGATCTATTGTCTGCCACCACATTGTCTTTACCTGGGATATAATTTGCCAAAATCCAAATTTGGTGCTTAATACACCACTGCCATATCTGATTGACCAGACAATCACATGATACCGATCTAACTCCACCCATGTGATTAATATATGCAACAGCTGTTTTATTGTCTAATTGTATCAGTACATGCAGATTCTTTTTTGTAGAACAATAGGCTTTTAACCCATAAAACACCCCCAATAATTCTAAATAGTTTAATACCATATGTTTGGAGAAACATTTCCTCTTGGACCAGTCCATCTGCCCCACAGCTGGTAAATGAATCTGTCGCCCCCCCCATCCGAGAGCACTAGCATCTGTTTGTAAAATTACTTCAGGCTGTTGTATCAGAATGTTTTTAGCAGCTTGTGGGACATTTTCAATCCACCATTGCAATTCCAATAAAGCTTCTTTTGTTAATTGCATAGGCTATCAAAATGGCCTGCTCTCTTTTTTTAAAGCTCTTATTTTGTCCCTTTGAAGGTTTTGGTAATGTAATGGACCAAATTCTACTGCAGGAAATGCTGCTACTAATTTACCAATAACCTTTGCTACTTCCCGGATGGAGGGATAAGGTTTGTGAATGAGACCCCTACAGCTCATTAAAATATCATCAATCTTATCTGTTGGCAAAGTTACTAACATAGTAACTGAGTTAATCACAAACCCCAAATAGTTAATTGACTGTGCTGGCTGCAGCTGGGACTTAATTGGATGAATCAAGAAACCTAACTTCTCAAATAAAGTTTTAGTTGCTGAAACTAATTTTTCAGCTGATTCCTGATTACTATTGATGATTAAAATGTCATCCAGATAAGCCATAATGATGTGCTTTTGTGCTCTTAATTGTGCTAAAGCTGGTTTCAACAGCTTTGTAATGAGCCTGGGAACTGAACCCATTTGGTAAAGCTTTGAATTGCCACAGCTGTCCCAGCCAATTAAATTTTAAATACCTTCGAAAGAACTGGTGTATCGGTACTGAATAGTACGCATCCTTTAAATCAATTGTAGCCATATAACAACCTGCTGATATCAAATGTCTTGTAGTGTTGAATGTTTCCATCTTAAAAATGTTTATACTCGACAAATGTATTAAAAGTTTGTAAGGTCCAGAATAATCCTGCAACCACCATCTTTTTTACTTCTTGGAAATATATTTGACACAAATTGATGTTTATGTTCAACAGTTTTTTCAATAACACCTTTTTTAAACAATTTGTCAATTTCCACATTTAATTTCTGCCTCTTCAATTGCAGAAAACATGAAACCATAAGTAGGTTTATTTGTACCGGAGAGTTAATACCTTCTTTAAATGTTATAGTAGCTCCTGAAACTGTTTGTAAAATAAACCGATCAGATGTGATGGCAAGCCATTCATCATAAAAATTTTGTAATCTCCCTCCAACTGGAGATTTGTCCACAGTTTCTTTAAGAATTGAATAAATATTTTGTACCTCTCCATATGAACGTGGTGGTCTCCTTCTCCCCGTATACGGGTGAACATTAGGCTGTGTCGAATGGTAATATTTTCTTATCATATTCCTGCATCTGTTTCCAAAATCAAATCCCCTTCTTGACGAAAAATACCTTTTTTGTTCAAAAACGAAAAGTCTCATGTGGCTAATAGATTTAGCCTCTTCATCCATTTCTCTTATTTGCTTAGGCAGGTTCTCTCCAAATAGATAACCAGGAGCTTGAACACCACTTGATCGACACAGACCTGCAAACCTTGGATGAAATATGGGCCAAATCGCAATTTTCCTCATACAATTAATTTCATAGAAGGAATTGCACAATAAGCCCAAAGTATCTTTTTGGATTTTAACCATTTTCGACCCTTCCATTTGCCTTCCAAAAGCAGTAATGGCAGCTGAAATCAGTTTGAGGATTCTTTGAAATCTTATTTCTTGTCCTCTCATGCCTGGAGTCATAGGCGTCCATATAGACGGGATTAACCATAGGTACCTTCAATGAGGTGCAATTTTTCCGGTGTTTTATATAATTCTGCTGTTTCAACCATCACAAGAATCTTGAAGTTGGTGAGATACCATATAATTAATACTGGCAGCTAGGTTTTCTTCCATAGCCTCATCACTTCCTTCAGGTATAGCAAAAACATTTGCCATATCAGGCACATCTGGCCTCTTCTTTTTTATTAGTAGTGTGCACTCATAATCCACATCACCACTTGCAGGGTCTGACTTTTGCAGCCCTGATACACTTGGAATTATATCCAATGAGACTTCCTCCGCCCTTAATCCTGGGTCTGGAGTTTCAAATTCCCAATTTGGCACATAGCCATATTCTGGATATTCAAACCCCTCAGGGTCATTTTGGGAAACTTCTGGGTACTGTGACCCTTGTCTCATAATATTTTGGAGTACTTTCTCCATATGTTCCATTTTAAGCCATATAGCTTTATTATCCGGAGGACTTTCATTATCAGAGTCATTATCAGAAACCATGGGCCTCACGGATTTCTTTTTAATTTTTCTAGGAACATTTTCCTCCGTGGTTTGCATTTCTGGAGAAATTATAGTCTCTTAACGGGTGAATCAGCGGCCACCGGTATCGGAACCGGATCCGCACTAAACTCTTGTCCCGACTCTTTAGCTTCACCCCGGGACGATCTTTTTACCAGCGAAATTTTCCTTTGAGACTTCTCCATTTTTCTTTTTTATTATCTGGCTAAATCAGCACGCCAGCGTGACTCTGATTTTAAATTTTACTTTCACTTTTGCTGGTCTTTTTTAGAACGTCCCCTCTTTTCCTTGCACTTACCTGCGGGTCCGTTCCGGCCGCTGCGCTCTGCAGCTCTTGCTTCTGCCTTCAGCGTTGACGTAAATGCCGTTCTAGCGCCAGGCAGGGCTTCTTCACGTAGTCACTCACGTGACTCCAAAGTAAAATTCTTGCTTGCTGCAGCACAGCAGAAAAAGAGAGAAAGAGAGAGAGAGAGAGAGAACAGATTAAACGATAGGTGTTCCGGGTGCTTGCCAAGCCGGG
This sequence comes from Okamejei kenojei, assembly GCA_035221665.1. NCBI lineage: Eukaryota > Metazoa > Chordata > Chondrichthyes > Rajiformes > Rajidae > Okamejei > Okamejei kenojei. Next base: position 57,517,849 of record CM069147.1, on the reverse strand, counting down.
CAAAATGGCATGACTTTTAGTTTGCCTGGCAGGACTGTATGTCGCCATTGGCAACCGGGCAACCGCTAATTTCTAGCCCTGCTCACTTAGGGAGATCTACATGACCACAGTGAGAACGTGCAAACTCCACACAGACTGCACCCGTGGTCAGAAAGTAACACAGGTCTCTGGTACTGTGAGGCAGCAGCTCTACCAGCGGCTTAGTAAAACACTCTTGACAAATATCTGTTGCATTAACAGACATTATGAGGTATTTGGCTTATTTGAAACACAGAGATCAGCTGATCTTTATGCCCCAGTCAAACAGTCATGAAGCAACCTTGCTTTGGTGATGAAGAATGTATAATTGTATAATTATATGCAAAGATTTATCCTAGAAGTAGAACCGTTTTCCTAACATACATCAGGGTTAATTGAATATAATTTTTCCAGCTGGTGTAATGGATTTAAACTAATATCTCTGAATTATTAACATAACCTCCTCATGTTTTTGCACGGTTATCTTGGTGCAACAAGGACTCATTACAAACTTCACCTTTGTGAACTCTTTGTATGCTGCATCTTTTAACCATGATAGAGTATTTATAGCTATCAATTCACATGTTACAGAGCTCACATCTTGAGCAGAAGCGATATAAAAACACGCAGCTCAGTTATGAAGTTGATAGCATTTGTGATGGGTGAAATTAAAGTAACAGAATATGTTTTGGAAGTTGTTTATAATAGCAATGTGCTAATTCATATTTTTCACAACTTAGGAAGAGGCCATTTGGGCCCATCAAACCTGTGCTCTCAGAGCATTCTGATCAATTCCCTGACTTACTTTCCTGTAACCTATTTTCCTTGAAATGTGTGTCACATATTTCACTCTCTCTCCCCCCCTTCTCTCCCTACTCTATGCCACCCGTTTAAATCAGTGGTAGTTTACAGTATCCAATTAACCTACCAACCAACATGTCTGGGAGGTGGGGATGTGACAAGAAATTGGAACACCTGAGGTGATAAGGCTAAATGTCAATAATACCACATGACCACAGGGAGAACATACAAACTCCATACAGACAGCACCGGAGGACTGAATTGAAACCCAGTTCATTGGATCTGTGAGGCAGCATTTGCTGGGTCACTACATTGACCACTTCACTATTACTCAAGAGTGTTACCTAGGACCGGTACTTAAGATCTTTCCCAATATCATTTCACTATTCCCTCCTCCTTTAAGATGCTCTTTGAAATCCAACTCTCTGATGAACTGGAAAGGGTCAGGCAGGCAGGACTGGTAATCCGCCCGAAGGCTCATTGGTCGGTGCAACTACCGAAGGCTCGTCGGTCGGAGGGACTAGTGACCTGCCCAAAGCTTTGTCGATCGGCGGGACCGGAAGAGAGCTGGAGATGTTGGATGCGAGGAGCAAGGGCCGGTTTAGGAGGGTGAACTGGAGTATCGTCTCCAGCGCCTTCAAGGTCGACTGCAGGAAGTGCCCCTGGGGACACATAGATGGACGGGCGATGTTGGCTCGCCGAAAGTGCTCCAGTACAACGAGCGCGTGGGTCGACCGGACTTTGGACTTTGAATAATGGTGCCAAAAATAGCAGTGCCTGTATGTGTAATTTATGTTAAAAGAGTTTCACTGTGCAGTTGCATAGGTGACGAATAAAGCACCATTAAATAAAGCACAATTGAAATTGCTTCAATCACTTTCATTGGAACTTTTATGTCTTCTTTCAATCTGCCTCCAGACAGGCCACTGAGAATGTAGTTTAGCAGCAATCCATCTTGATTGAAAGATACAGCATGGAAACAGACCCTACGGCCCACTGATTCACTCCCGAAACACTAGGGGCAAGTTTACAGAGGTCAATTAACCTACAATCATGCACGTCTTTGGGATGTGGGAGGAAACCGCAACACTCATAGGAAAGCCATGTGGTCAAAAGGAGAACGTGTAAAATCTACATAGACCACACCCAAGATCAGTATCGATCCCGGGTCTATGACGCTGTGAGGCAGCGGTTCTACCTGCTGCACCACCATGTTGCCCAGTTATTGAAGAAAATGTGAATCCTTGGTTCTAATCTGAGACACTCAAGTTGTATCAAACCATATGGATTCCATTTGTCAGCTATCTATTTTTTTTTTTCATAATTACATACCTAACAGTTTATTTTAAGATTTTTCAAGTACTTTCTGAAAATTGTAATCACATTTCCAAAAAACTTTGCATTAACAAAGTGTAATTCATGTTTCTTTCAAACCAACAAAGTACTTTTGAACTGTAACTATTATTACAAAATTAAAAAATGTGCTTGAAAGTTTACAGATTCCGCAAAGCAGTGCCATATCTCATTAATGCAGCTTGGGAGATGAACATTGATCTGAAATTCAATTTCTGCTCTTCATTCAAATAGTACACTGGAATATTTTATGTTCACCTTCCATTCACATCCCACTCTAAAGACAATACTTCCAAAAATACAGAACTCATTGCACAGAAGTGTCAGCTTAGACTTCCGGTGGCGCTATGGAGGGCTAGAGGATAATGCCAGCCAGCTCCACGAAAAAAAACCGGAAAAAACAGGGGATTAAAAGACCTACCCGCTGTCTGCTGCTTGCTGCTTGCCGTTTCTGCACCGAGTGTTGTGAGTGACGTCATCAGGCGCGCGACTAATTATGTCAACAGCACGGAGCCCTACCGACAAGGGGAAAGGTCGACTAACCCGGCAGAGGCAGCCAGAAGGCCAAACTGAAGCCTCGGACTCGAGTAGGACCTCCTCCCTGGAAGATGTATCCAAAAAAACAGGGAAAAAAACGGAAGGTGAGGAATTGAAAACTTTTATTTCTCAACATATTGCTGGTTTAAAGGAAGAAATAAACCAGATGAACAATCAGATGAACCAGATGAACAGCTCAAATGAATCAAATGAATAATCAATTGAAAGAATTCCAACAGGAAACAAACTCAAATATTGAAAACAAGATCAAGAAAATATCGGAAGATTTGAAGAAAGAATTCATTGAAATGTTTAATGAAATGGCAAAGGGAATGGACAAAAAACTTGAAAAGGTTAAAAAAGACTTTCAAAATAGGATGAATCCTATGGAGGAAATAATGGAACAACAGACGGCTGGTATAAAGAACCTTGAAGAAATAGCTGAGACAAGTGCTTTGACTACAGCAAAGCTGCTTGCAGAAAATGAATGACTATCGAACTTGCTGACTAAAACAACAGAGAAATGTATTGAGCTAGAAGGACGTCAGAGAAGACAAAATCTGAGAATTGCAGGGATTCCTGAAGGACGAGAGAAAAAATGAAGATCCTCGAGAATTTACTGCAAAACTACTGCAAGATATTCTATCTCTGGAAGAAACGCCTTTATTAGCTCGTGCTCATAGAGTCAGCAGACGTCAGACCAGACTAAACGCCCCTCCAAGACAAATGATTATAAAGCTACAATATGACTTTGTCCTGGATGAGATTATGAGAAAAGCTTCGAGAAACAGAAACTTGATATTTGGAGGAGAAAGGATCAGTATCTACCGAGATTACCCACCAGAGGTTGCCAGGAAACGGAAAGCATTTAATGAAGCTAAAAGTCTCATTAGGGGTGTGCAAAACCTGAGATATGGTTTGAACTATCCAGCTACCTTAAGAGTTACTTTTAACGACGCGGAACATTTCTTTTCCACCCCAACAGCAGCATTGGAATTCGCCCAGCAGTTCAAGACCTGAAAAATATCTACAAGTGAATATACTGACTCTTACTACTTTTAGAGATTTTATACGGACTCTCAATATCCTGCAAGATTTTACAAGATAATATTGGACTGGACGGAATGGACAATATCAAATGGAATCGAGAGAAAAAAACTGGATCGGAAAGCATTTTCTGGATATTAATAATTAGTCTCATCACATAACTAATATAAATAAAATAACACATATTAAAATCACAACGCGGTATTTTTATTAGTATTATTTTTACCAATTAAGATTGTTCACTACTACTAATCACTACTACTAACAATTAACAACTAATGTTTATTTAATGAATAGAGTTAAAATATAGCGATGGATCTCATTTGGAGATTTTTCTTATAACAGCAATTTTTACCTTGAATTTTAGTTTTCCTTTTTGTTTTATGGGATTTTTTTACCCCTTTTTTTTCTTATATAGCTTCTTCATTTTGCATGTTTATATTACTTAGATTTTTAAATTAACTCTAGATATAGACACATTTATTTTTTTAAATCAGTAGAATTTGATAAATTTCTCCCTTATTTTTTTTTTGTTCTTTTCTGTTTTTTCCCCTTTTTTGATGAATCCTACCCTTTTTCTTTCTTCCCTTTTTTCTTTTACCCTTTTTTTTCCCTTAATGTTATACCCCCGGTAAAATATTATTATGGAATAATAATTCCTTAAAGCTAGGAGCTGGTCAAGTTAATAACATCAACGACGGAAGTCGCTAGATGGATAGCCATGCTAACATGGCTAGCACTAACTACAACTACTCTAGATGTAGTTTTTTTCTAACTTTAAGCACACTATTAACTTCTTAAACTATCCTTTACTCTTCTTTTATACAATCTATTGTGTTTTTCAGTTTGAATGGAGTCACATATTGGACCAATGGAGATATATTCGTGAGGGACATAAACGAGATTTAAAATTCATCTATTCGATGTTCGGGTGTAAGGTTGGGTCTGTCGTGCTGATCCTTAGACTCTATTGTAGATCTCTATAAACATAAAATGCAAGACTTAAAAAGGAATACGGGGAGTGAGGGATTAACGTTTTGTAGTTGGAATGTTAAAGGTATTAATGAACCGATAAAGAGAGGAAAAGTATTGGCACATTTAAAGGCAATTAAAGCTGATGTAATTTATATTCAAGAAACTCACTTAAAAAAAGACGCTGAATATAGGTTGAAAGCTAAATGGATAGATAAAATGTACCACTCTTCTTTTACGCATAAATCAAGAGGCGTAGCAATATTATTTCGTAAAGGTACTTTATTTAAGCATGCATCAACTATAACTGCTAAAGATGGTAGATACATTATTGTGATAGGAGAATTAAACACAGAAAAAATGATTTTTGTTAATATATATGGACCAAATTTTGATAGTCCATTGTTTTTTAAGACAGTACTTAACAATATCCCGGAATTAACACAATATAATTTGATAATTGGAGGAGATTTTAATTGCACACTAGACCCCTACTTAGATAGATCTACAAAGCAAAGAAAAACTAAATCACACTCCAGTGACTTATTAAACGCATATATGCAAACGACTAATATTAAAGATGTTTGGAGAACAGAAAATCCTACTGGACGAGAATACTCTTTTTACTCGCCAGTACATAAAACTTATTCAAGAATAGATTACTTTTTGGTGGACGCAAAACTTATTTCACTTACTTATGAATCCAAATATCATAATATTATAATTTCAGATCATGCGCCATTAACATTTAAAATTAAAATAAATGGTAAAACAGAAAAATCAGGACAGTGGAAATTTAACCCACAAATTTAAAAAAATAAAACTATTCAGGAATATATCGCAACTCAAATTAAGATTTTTTTTGAAATAAATGATCAACCAGAAATATCTTGCTCCTTATTATGGGAAACATTCAAAGCATATCTCTGGGGAATCATGATCTCTTCACAAGCATTCCATAATAAAAAGATTCGGAAGGAACAACAAGATTTGGAAAGGGAGATTAAACAATTAGATATACAGAATGCAACAAAACCAGATATAATATTACACAATAAAATAGCAGCATTGAAATATAAATTAAAATAAAATATATACAGATCAAGTTGTAAAATTTTATCAACATACCAAACAATTACAGTTTTGAATTTGGAGATAAACCCCAAAAATTATTGGCTCGACAATTAAGGAAAATTGAAGCTGAAAAAATTATCCATAGGATTAAATCACATAATGGTGAATTGTTAATACAACCCAAAGATATTAATGAAAGATTTATGCAATATTATAAAAACTTATACACTGCTAAAGCAACAGTAAATAAAACAGAAATAGAAGCATTTCTAAAAAAAATGTAACCTGAAAGGACTGGATTTACAAAATAGAGAATTACTAAATGCTGATATCTCAATAAAAGAAATCCAAGAATCTATTAGATCATTAAAAAATGGTATTAAAACACCGGGACCAGATGGTATAGGTTCGGAATTTTATAAAATATTTCATGATCATATGGTTCCACGTCTGAAATCATTATATGAACAGATATATGCACAAAAGAAATTGCCAGAAACATTGAATGAATCTATTATAACACTTATACCCAAAATAAATAAAGATTTGGATGAACCAGGATCATATAGAGCAATAGCTTTATTAAATACTGATCAAAAGATATTAACAAAAATACTAGCACAAAGGCTAAGTTCAGTTGTCAACGAATTAATCCATCCTGATCAAACAGGATTTATACCAAAAAGATATTCCTCATACAATTTAAGACGGTTATTTAACATTATATATTCGAAAAGAAGTGATAAAAAAGACTTAGTAGTCATTTCGCTTGACGCAGAAAAAGCTTTTGATCAAGTGAAATGGCCCTATCTATTTTCGGTTATGGAAGCTTTCAAATTCGGAGAGAAGTTTACTACCTGGATTAAATTGTTATATACAAATCCAATAGCTAGAATAACAACAAACCGAATGTTATCAACTAAATTCAGTTTATCTCGAGGTTGTAGGACAAGGCTGCCCTTTATCACCTTTATTGTTTGCACTCGCAATAGAACCTCTCGCCGAGAGGGTGAGATTACATCCGGAAATACATGGATACGATACTAGAGACACTAAAAAATAAAATGTCCTTATTTGCGGATAATGTACTACTTTATATTACTGAACAAGAAACAAGTATCCGAAAGTTGTTAAAACTAATAACGGAATTTGGATCTTTCTCAGGATACAGTATTAATTGGAACAAAAGTGAACTCATGCCAATAACGGTGAATAATTTACATATATTACAACAATTCCCTTTTAAGATAACAAACGAAAATATTAAATATCTTGGGATTTTCGTTACAAAAAGATTTGACTCTTTATTTAATTTAATTTCCCCCCATTATTGAATAAATTAAATAAGAATATTTTATACAGTGAAAAGCTTTGTTTTGCGTGCTATCCATTCAAATCAGATAATACTATATGTAAACACCGTCAAGCTAAACCCAACTACAATTGGTAGAGTGAGGGGAGAAACACAGAGTGCAGAATATAGTTCTCATCATAATAGCACAACAGTTCTAGAGGCAATGTCTGCAATGTGGTAGAGGATAATCGGATTGTGCCCTAGCTCATGGAAGGAAGATCAGAAGCCTGAGTACCGAGGGGAAAATGCTGTTCCTGAGCCAGGTGGTGCACCTTTTCAAGCTTCTGTATCTGCTTCCTGACAGGAGTGGAGAGAAGAAGGTTTTTGATTATGCTGGTTGGTTTCCCGCGGCAGTGTGAAGTGTAGATAGAATCAGAAAATGACAAACATTTAAGATAAAAAGGCGAATTGGGAATTTCTGCTGATTTAAGCCTTGACAAAGGGTATCAAATGTTAACTCTGAACCCAGCTACTTAAATAATAGGACCATGTCATTAAATAGTTTAAAAAATATTTTACACTGTTGTAAAAATTGAAACCAAAAGATTGAAAAACATATGATAACAACGGGTTATGAATAATGAAGATGCATAAGGAAGTAAATGGCGAGTGCTTCCAGAATTAATCTGTAATCCATAGCTGAATAATACAGAAGAGGTATTACAGTATTTTGCAATGTATCTAAAATGGTGCACTACATAATGGTCAAAATTAATTTTCACATGTGTAATAATTGTTAACGTAATTATATCTATTATTCAATGTCTAAAATCACAGGATTTATTTCTTTGCGAGAATTCATCTATGTATGGAAGTAAATCAAACTGAAAGTATTAGATCGTTAAAACCTTAATAGAGCATTCCTGCACACTATTTTACACCAGCCTCGTTGCTCTTCGTACCCCACTGAATAATTTACTTTAATTTTCATTCGAGTCAGTCAATATTTATCCGTACCAGTTGACAGCTTTTCTTTGGGGCAAAGTTATATTTAAAATATACTCCATTGAATTTATAACCTCCTGTTTTGCTGTTAAAAACTTACCAGGAATGCTTTGACAAAGGTGCTCAGTCTTCGAGGCTCCTGGTCAGGCTTCACTGCAATATTTAAAATGTTTATAGATTATCCAAGCATTTTTCTTACCCTCAGCATCAGAGCTCTATTTTACACATTTGAAGCGTTGATTTTGTAGCTAGTTATTATTTCTACCCCAAAGCTACAATGTGTGACACTGATTGATCCATCATGAAACTGCACAATCCTGTTGTCTATTCTATTATTAATCCCATTGGAATCTGCAGCATAGGAGAGGAACCAAGATTTTGGTCCTTTTGGCCCACTGAGTAAGTGCCGACCAATGATCACCCGTACACTAGTTGTATCCTTCACACTTGGTACAATTTAGAAGCCAATTAACCTACAAACATGCATGTATTTAGAATATAGGAGGAAACTGGAGGCTCTCTTTTCTGATCAAGTAAAGAGGCAAATTCAGAATTGCCTGGCCAGAGTTGGAAACAAAGCCTCTTCTTGAAAACAGGAATTGCCATCCCTTGGTAGCTGTTGAGTGTTCAGTTTGTGAAGTGTATGAAAGATCAAAACAAATCAAAACTATTTGGAAAACCTCTTGATCAGCTGGATGAAGGTTGAACATGGAACTTCTCAATGTAACATGCTCCTCCCGTGTTCTGCATATGTCAATGCAAACAATCTTATAACAATCTGGAGTCCTACAAGATCATCTTGTGAACTTTAACTCCATACTGAGACTGCATGCCTTGCAGCCTTTGTCTTGTAAATGTCTGCTCCGATGAAGCCCATTTACTGAAATTTCAAAGAAGTTTTCATATTAAAGATCACTAAAGGGCCTGTCCCACTTTCATGACTTAATTCACAATCTTTTTTACTAGTGGACATTTTTCACCAGAGTAGAAAAACGCCCCAACCTACTTGATGCCACGAGTACCTACAACTAGCATCATGACCTACCTACGCCCTCCTATGACCTTGTGATGACCGTGCTGCGAGTATGAGTCAAGGGTAAACTCAGCAGAGGTCGTGAATTAAATCGTGAAAGTGGGACAGGCCCTTAATATGGTGAACAGTGGCCAATATGATCTTTTCATTTATTTCTGATTACAGTCATTTTTTTAATATTTAAAAGCAAAAATTGACAGTGACTATTGTGGGTGGATCTTCAAATTGGGACTTTCCATGTTCATAACACCTCTGCAGATGATTGTTAATTTTGTTGAGACTTGTTGGAGCTGTGCTCATCCAGGCAAGTAAAGAGTCTTCCATCACACTTCCGACTCATGCCTTTGTGAGGGATAAAGTGATTAAACCCCACTATTGTAAGGGGCTTTAAAGAGGATTCAAACTGATAGAGGCCAGGGAGAGGATTCTGACACAGCTGTGTATAAAAGTTACCAGAGCCATCCTTGAGTAAGAAGTGATAGCATTGATATAGCGGTAGAAGGGAGTGATGTAGATAGATCCCTATCAGTAGAAGGGAGTGATAGATGGGACCCTTGTCACTATAGCTTAGCTTTAGTGCTGATATAGGAGAACTGAGAGAGTTCAGTTGGAGGTGAGCAAAACTAGGGCAGGTCATAGACAACTGAGCATGCTTAATAAAATAAATGAATATTACAACACACCCCTGGTCAAGAAACTGCTCATTACCATGCGCATGTGTGGACATGCGATGTATGATGTGGGAGGTACTGGGGGGACGTAGCTACAGATTGTGCATCTCAGGGCCCTGATTGGAGAGGGTCAAAGAAGGGGAGGTTGAATGTAGAATTGTGTGTATAAAGGGGTTTACCTTTCTGACTTCGGTGTGTCTCAACTTGGAGAGGCACCCGACTCTGCAGACTCGCAAATAACGAATCTCTTGCTTCCATGATTTAGTCTCCGAGTAGTGATTGTGAGCACAGTGCATATCTCACACCTTGTTATAGAGTAATGAAGTCATACAGCTTGGAAACAGCTTCTTCAACCCTCCTTGTCCACGCTCACCAAGTTGGCATTCTGGGCTAGCCCAATTTGTATGCATATCCCTCTAAACCCTTCCCATCCATACATCCATCTAAATGTCGCCAAATGTCTCGTGAACAATAGGAGAGTTTTGGATGTCAGAAGGTGAATCAATAGCTGAACTGCAGCCATTAATTAATTTCAGTAATCAACCTTGTATTAATTAAATCACTAATTATCCCACGTTAGACGTTGTCATCCATATGTAGTCTGTTGAGAAGAGTGTATCAAATAGATACTCAGATGGAGTATAAAGAGTTGTCACTGGCTTAGCCTGGCCTGACGAAAAATAGTGTTTTAGAATCATAGAGCCCTACGGCAAGGAATCAGATCCTTTGGCTCACTAACTCTGAGCTGACTATCAAACAACCATTCATATTAATCCTATACTTGTCCCATATTATTATCCTCTTATTCCCATAAACTCTTCCCAGATTCTACCCCTCAGGTACAAGGGTAATTTGCCCATGATTTTGGGATGTGGAAGGAAACCAGAACACTCAGGCTAAATATATGTGGTCACAAGAGCATCATGCAGACTCCTCACAGAATCAGGATCAAACCCAGGTTTAGTGTAGTTTTGACATTAAACTAGATGTGAGCAGCATTGTTAGTTAGTCTGCAGTTTGTTGATTGGTTAAAGTGTTGAGCCCCTGGCTTTGTTTGGTTTCCAGGGTAAAACAGGAGTCAATTATTTTTTTGATTACACGAGTGACCCACCGGAATGAAAAATCAAGACACCTTGGGCTGATTGACACAAATATTATTTCCAATTTTAGGCATCGAACCCCAGGAAACATGCATTAGCTTTGCAGTGGGTACAAAGCAAATGCATGACAACGATACCAGGCTTAAATGGTAGATTAAGAGGATAGGTCCCGTGGACCACACCTGTATTTTGCAGAGTTTTGTTGATCTGATTTAGTGCATTAGTTACACTAAATTTTTTGTTCCTCTGTACCTCTAATTCTCTTACTCTCCAAAGAGTCAGCAGCATTCTTATTCCTCATATTTTATTTTTATTTTAAATTAACACAGGCACTCCCTAACGTACATAATAGGCTAGTTATGTAAAATCACACTTACATAAATAACTCACAATTGATGGCCCCATTTTGTGAATGACCTGTGCTATTGCAACAAGAGGATGGCAAGAGCTTCCCTTCAGCTTCATGGATATAAAGACGCAGCCTGGGTTCGCTGCTCTTCCAGTTTCCATTACTGTCAGTGCAACACTGGGAAGGGGAACGAGAACGAGGGAGATGGTGGAGAGTAACTTCTGGCCAAGTCGCCAACATCTTCAATTAGGTGCATCATGGAGCCCTTCTTCACCAGCTGCTGTGCCGTCCGGTTGACACGGTTGTTGTCACGTTGTAGCCCCTGGTCAACAGTGCTTTCTTCAGGCCGTCGCCACTGACATGACGTGCTCGGTCACTGTGGAGCTCCATCCCCCCCCTCACCAGCTGCCATTTCTTGCTGTCGGCTGTCGCTTTGTCTGCTCCACCACTTCCTCCTCCACTGCCACCTCCTACTCCACCTTCCCCCCCCACAGTCACTGACATCTTCCACCTTCGACTGGAGGGAAGGAGGAGGCGGCGGTGGAGGGGTTATCAGCGGTGTGGACCAAGCAACGGGAGCCCACCGAGTCTATGCTGGCTATTGATCAACCATTCACCCTACTTCTCAGGCTGGTCAGACTGCATTTGGTGTACTGTGAGCAAATTTGGGTCCCATATCTGAGCAAGGATGTGCTGGCTCTGGAGAGAGTCCGGAAGTGGTTTACACGAATGATTCCAGGAATGAGTGGGTTAGCATGTGATGAGCCCTTGATAACACTGTGCCTCTGCTCGCTGGAGTTTAGAAGGTTGAGAGCGGACCTCATTGAAACTTACAGAATAATGAAAGGCATAGATATGTATGTCGGCGAGACCAAGCGCAGGCTCGGCGATCTTATCGCTGAACACCTCCGCTCAGTTCGCCTTAACCTACCTGATCTCCCAGTTGCCCAGGCCTTAGGTAGGTCGTAGCAGGCCGTGATGCTAGTCGTAGAGACTCGTGGCATCAAGTAGGTCGGGGAGTTTTTTCTAACATGATGAAAAATGAGTAAAAAAGGTTGTGAATTTGGTCGTGAAAGTGGGACAGGCCCTTTACTGTCTCCGACCACACTATCTCTGTCCCGCCCACTCCCTTGACATTAGTCTGAAGAAGGGTCTCGACCCGAAATGTCACCCATTGCTTTTCTCCAGAGATGCCGCCTGTCCTGCTGAGTTACTCCAGCATTTTGTGTCTACCTTTGATTTAAACCAGCATCTGCAGTTCTTTCCTACACATAGATGGAGTTTCCACCGGTGGGAGAGTCCAGGACAATAGGTCAGCCTCAGAATTAAAGGACGCTCTTTTAGAAAGGAAGTGAGAGGAACTTCTTTAGTCAGTCAGAGGGTAGTTAATCTGTGGAACTCATTGCCACAGAGTGCTGTGGAAGTCAAGACAGTGGATATTTTTAAGGTAGATGAAGATAAATTCTTGTTTAGAACGGGTGTCAAGGTTTATGGGGAGGTCAGAAAAATGGGATTAGGCAGAGATCAGCCATGATTGAATGGCAGAGTAGATTCGATGGGCTGAATGGCCTAATTCTATTCCTATAACATGAACTTGTGAATGTTATCCCACTTTCATATCAACTTCCTGCTCGCCAGGAACAAGTTCTTGCACATCTTTGGGATGCTGGAGGAAGCACCTGGAGGAAACCCACTAGGTCACAGTGAGAATGTGCAAACTCCACACAGACAGCATCCAAGATTAGGATCAAACTCGTGTCTCAGGCATTATAAGGCAGCAGCTCTACCAGCTACACAACTGTGTCGCCTTAAGATATTTAAGTATGCAGCATGCTGCAGAGCTATTTATTACAAATTGTAATTTTATACTTTAAGAGATTCAACATCAGAGCCATGGACCTTCAGCTCATCTTATCCATGACGACCAAATGCCACATTTGCCTGCGTTTGGCCCATTTTCCTCTTAAAGCTTTTGTGTTCCTCTACCTGTCCAAATTATTTTAAAATGTTGTTATTGTAAATCATTGCAATCAACGATTTAAATTAAAGCATGGCACAATTTCAATAATGTAGCACGTGGGAATTAACAATTCTGCTAGTTCCTGATATAACATTTAGAGACTTTTTGCTTGTCAACGATACCTTGCCTGCCTTTTTCTTCAATAGTAATGTTTGCCACAAGAGGGAAAGAAACAAGGGGTACTGTTATAAAGCCACTGCAAAGTGTTCAAAGTCATATCAGCCTTTCAAAGAAACAGTATCCAACTTCTAAGCCACAGACCTCATCACTAATCCTGAAGAAAGCTGGAGCAACTCAGCGGGACAGGCAGCATCTCTGGAGAGAAGGAATGGTGAGGTCACCCGTTTCTTCCTTCTCTCCGGAGATGCTGCCTGTCCTGCTGAGTTGCTCCAGCTTTTTGTGTTTATCTTCGGTTTAAACCAGCATCTGCAGTTCCTTCCCACACACCACTAATCCAGTAACAGCTACCCATTGCTCCAAAGAAGGACACAAAGTGCTGGAGTACTTCAGCAGGTCAGGCTGCATCTATGGAGAACATGAATAGTCGACATTGCTCTGGACCAGACAATATAATCTGCATGGGCCATAAATATTGTACCCATCAGATGTACTAATGGATGATCGAAAACACGACTGGCCATGAATCCAAATCATGGAACACACCACAAGAATCGGGCAGAGAGACACAGCTTCAGTAACCTGATTCTTTTCGTTTATTGTCATGTGTACCGATGTACAGAGAACAGCTTTTTTGTTCCGTGCTAACCAGTCAGCGGAAAGATTATACATGATTACAATCAAGCCATCCACAATATACAGACACAGGATAAATGGGATAATGTCCAGTAAAGTCCAATTAAAGAGATATTCTGAGGGTTTCCAATGAGGTAGATCCCGACCTCTAGCACCGTCTGTGAGCATTACCGATTCTACCTTGTGAGTGCATTAGTTTCACCTGCGCTGCTCCGGTTTCCTGTAACATCCCAAATGCCGGCATGTAGGTCAATTGGCTCCTGTATATTATCCTATCTAGATAAGTAGAAAAGTATCAAAAGGTGGTAGATGGACAGGTAAGAGCATAAGTCGCAACACTGCAGGGAAATAAGAAGTGCAGTGGAACTGAAAGAAATGCTTTTCTGGGCGATGGCATGGATCAGATGTTAAATTACACCTGCATTTCTTGACCCACTTTCCCATGATCCTGTTGTACACATAGATAACTATCTTCAGTTTCCATCACACCAATGTTTGGATAATTGGCAAACTAATGGGCCTGTCCCACTGAGGCGACTTTTTAGGCGGCTGCAGAAGACTATACGGTCGCCACATGTTCGCGGGTGGTTGCCGGGTAGTCACCTTCATGGTCATGAGGAGTTTCCGCTTTCTGGGAACTAGTCGTGAGAATATATAGAATTGGGGATACTCTAGGACTAAGGTTTAAGTATTCTGTTTTTGAAGATCAGGAGCTGATTGGACTTAAGTTTCACTTTTCTTCTTGTGACATCATAATTCTTGTAAAACGTGAAGTTCGATGCTATTGTGATTGGCTAAGATGTATTATGTTGTGTATGATTGTTATATATATTAGGGTTAGGGTTAGGGTTATATAAAGTAAGCAGACTTTTGATGTAGGTGGGGGCAAGCCCGTTAAGGGCTTTGTAAACATAAAGAAGGATTTTAGTTTTCAGAACCAAGGATAACCGACCGGTAATGTTAATATCCGCCAAGCTATCTCTGGCTTCTTAAAAGTTGTCTCCACTCCTTCTCCCCCCTCCCCTCTTTTAAAGGACTTGCGTGACCCTTCCCATACACTGTGCTTTCACCGTCTTAATTACAGCGCAAACCTTCCTGTTCATCGCAATGTGTATCTGTATCACATTGACTTTGCACCGTGTGAATTTCACTCAGACAGCGCTCTCCCTGCTTGCCCTGTCCCCCTCCTGCGTAACGGGCTGGTGAAGGAAGCGATGTGGGTGTGTTCCACTGTGACAGTCGCCGTTCCAGCCGCTGGTTTTTCAGGCGACTGCCTCCGGCAGTCACCTGAAAAATCGCCTAAGTGGGACAGGCCCATAACTAACCACATAATCTATATGGTCATCCAAATCATTAATGTAGTTTATGTAGATAACATATATAATGAGACAAACAACTGTGGACCCTGCACCAAAACCTATAGCATACCATTGGTCACACACCTCACATCTGACATGCCTCTCCACTACCACTAAGCCAATTTGTTAAAGGCCTTGTTAAAGTTAATGTGGACAATGTCTGCTGTCCTGCCTTCGTTAATCCTTGTGCTTACTTTTTCAAAAAACAATCAAATTTAAGAGACGTGATTTTGCACACATAAAGCCTGTCCTAATCAGTTCTTCCTTTTCCAAATGCTGGATGGTAGCTTAGTTTTTTGTCACATGTTCCAAGATACAGGGAAAAGCTTGTTTTGTTGCATGCTATCCAGTCAGCGAAAAGACTATACATGATTATAATCAAGCCGTCCCCAGTGTACAGATGCAGGATAAATTTAGTGCAGATAAAGTCCAGCAAAGTCCGACTAAAGATAATCTGAGGGTCTCCAATGAGGTAGATGGTGAGTCAGGACTGCTCTCTAGTTTGTGATAGGATGGTTCAGTTGCCTGATAACAACTGGGAAGAAACTGTCCCTAAATCAGTAGTTATGCATTTTAACATTCGTGTACCTCTTGACTGATGCTGGACGATGCTGTCCCTCAGGATTCTCTCCATTAACATTCCAACCACTAAATTTTGGCTTGCCAGTCTGTAGGCCCTGGCTTGTGTTGCAACCCTCCAAAAATAAAGGCACAACAATAGCCACTTTCCAGTCCTCTGGTCTGGATTTCAGATTTTACTTCGGAGTCACGTGAGTGACTACATGAAGAAGCCCCGCCAGGCGCATGCTCGGCATTACGTTGACGCATGTCGGTAGGAGAAGGGCTGCAGTAAGGGAGTTCCACCAGCGGTAAGTAACAGACCTGCAGTAAGGGAGTTGAAATTACTTCCTGGGTAGAAACTCCGTGACGCTGGCTGGAATAGCCAGGAGGAGTTTGGGGAAGTTTTAAAATGGACACTGTGAAAAAACGGCGCGGGAAGCGCGCGTCCCGGGTGGAAACTCAGTTAAGATCGGGACCACAGATTAGTACGGAGCCAGTTCCGATACCGGTAGCCGTTGAAACTGCCGTAGTTCAGATTTTAGACACGCCACAGCCACTGGCCACGGAGGAAACTCCAGTGAAGGGGAAAAATAAAAGGAAGTCTGCTAGGCCTGAAATATCAGGTGAATCTGATGAAGAAGAGGCAGGAACAGGCAGACGAGCCTGTGGCTCGGGATGGATCAAATGGAGAAAATGCTCCAAAAAAAATTATAAACCAAGGGTCAAAAGACCCAGAATATTCCCAGGCAGCCCCTGAGGGGGTTCCATATCATGATTACGGCGCCTTTACAACATGGGAATGTGAACCTCCAGAGCCTTGTTTAGGTCTGGAGGAAGTCTCTTGAGCAAGTCTCAGGAGTACCAAGGCAGCAAAAGACTGACCCCGAAGGTGGTGTTTTTGGTGTTGAATACCCACCACAGCACAAAAGTCAAAGTACAGGTGTACTGGATGTAGCACAATCCTTTGCTATACCAGAGGGAAGTGGTGAGGTCATGGAAGAAAAACCTGGCGGCCAACATTAATTATTTGGTTTCTCACCAGCTTCAGGAGACTGTCATGATGGAGACAGCAGACCTTTATAAAACACCTATTAATTGTGCATCACTGTGGGTGCAGACGGTGAAGGGGGTTTGATTCAGGAGCAGGAACAAGCAGAGGCAGGGGTATGGTAAGAAAGTATTATCACCCATCACAGCCCAATGTCAATCCATATATTAGGAGAAGGAGACCATCAAGGTCATTCGCTGAGGTACAAAAACTGTATTCTATCACAGAGGAAACTGTTGTAGAACCGTTGATTGGTGGTAGATTGCAATTGTTTCATGATGAATGGTACTGTATAACATTTGATCGGTTTATATTAGATTCTGTGTCAGGTGCTACTATTGAATTTGTGGAAGGAGTTGATCCACCTGTACAGGATAAACCTAATCGGGATTTGGTGTTTTCTGCACCTGAAATTTCTCAGGTAAGAGTAAAAAATGTACTTAAAAAAGGGGTAATCGAAAGTACGGGGTATCATCTGCAACAATTTGTATCAAATATTTTCCCCAGGCCAAAGAAAGATGGGGGTTTTAGAGTCATTCTGGATCTCACGAAATTCAATTTATATGTCCAGTATAGACATTTCCAAATGGACACCTTCAACACTGCAAAGGAGTTGTTGTCCATAGGATGTTACATGGCTAATATAGATTTAAAAGATGTGTATTATTCTGTGCCAATTCATCACCATTATCGTATATACTTGAAGTTTAATTGGATGGGTCAACTGTGGCAATATAAAGCATTACCTAATGGGTTCAGTTCAGCTCCCAGGCTGTTCACAAAATTATTGAAACCAGCACTGGCATTGTTAAGGGCTCAAAATCACATTGTCATGGCTTATCTTGATGATATTTTAATTGCAGATGGACTCCAAGAGGATTTAATTCTCCAAACATATGGTATTCATTATTTGGAGTTACTGGGGCATTTTTTGGATTAAAAGTTTATTGTTCTTCTATGGAGGACTTGCATGTTCAATTACAAGTAGACAATACCACAGCTGTAGCATATATCAATCACATGGGTGAAGATCAGTATCATGTGATCATCTGGTCAACCAGATGTGGAATTGGTGTGCATCTAGGAATATCTGGCTTTCAGCTATCTATCTCCCAGGGACAATACAGATCACGGGAGTTTAAAGACAATACAGAATGGATGTTAAATCCTCAAATTTTCCAAAAAATTGTCAATCAGTATGGTGTACCAGACATTGATTTGCTTGCATCCAGATTAAATTACCAATTGCCTAAATACATGTCATGGGAGCCTGACCCAGGAGCTGTAGCGTTGGATGTATTATTGCTACATTGGGGAAATATGTTTTTCTATGCTTTTCCTTCATTTTGCCCGATTAGGCAATGTCTCAATAAAATAGAGCAAGACTCTGCTAAGAGCGTTTTGGCGGTTCCAAATTGGCCTACACAGGCATGGTTCCCATTGATGCTTAGAATGATAATGGACACTTTTATGACAATCCCCAGCTCCAGGGATTTGTTGGTACAACCAGTGACAGAACAAGTTCATCCATTGCATGATCATATTAATTTGTTAATCTGCAGGTTCTGACCAGACCATTACAAGGGCTTGGACTGTCGGATAGGACCATGGAAGTCATACCGTCAGCTTGTAGAGATAACACTAAGAAACAATATATGTCTCACGTAAAGAAATGGGAAGCTTTTTGTATTCAGTCAGAGATATCTTATCATTCTGCAAACATATTGGATGTATTGGAGTTCCTTGCCGTTGCATTTTGATCAGCACCTTAGTTATAGTGCAATTAATAGTGCTCGTAGTGCTTTGTCTTCCTATTTAGGACAATTTTCAGAACACCTATCTATCGGGTCTCATCCATTAATATCCCATTTATGAGAGGGATTTTTAATAAAAATCCTCCCAAACCCAGATATACAGAAATTTGGGATGTTAGTATAGTCCTCACATTACTTCGGCAATGAGCTCCAATTACGTCACTGTCTTTTCAGAAGTTAACATTTAAGGTGGTAATGCTTATGGCATTAGTGTCAGCACAAAGAGTCCAAACATTGCAAATGTTAGATTGTATGCATTTGTCTGCAGATAAAAAGTAATGTTATGTTTATGATCTAATCAAACAGAGCAGACTGGGGAAGTTGGGAACTAAGGTAATCTATACAGCATAACCTGACGACCAAACATTGTGTGTGGTAAGCATCTGACTCAATATATTGAAGTAACCAAGAGTCTCCGAGGTTGTGAGACAACAATGCTTATTGCTCATAAAAAAAAAACATACAAAGTGTCAGTACAAATATTTCTAGATGGTTAAAACAGGTTTTGGATTTAGCTGGAGTAGACACTGATGTGTTTAAATCTCACTCCACTAGGGCAGCGTCCACGTCCGTGGCGATGGCACAGGACGTGCCGCTCGACCAAATTTTAGAGGCCGCAGGATGGTGTAAAGAAGAAATTTTTTCGAAGTTTTACAATAAACCTGTTATAATGGTGCCAGAATTTGCACATGCAGTGTTGAGTTCTGTTTGATATTTGCTTTCTTTTATGTAATGATTCATATATTTTATTGTAATTTCCCCTATTATTAAGGGGTATTACTTTCTTCCATTATTATATATTAAAATACTTATTGCATTATTCAAGCAATGTTCAATAATATTATTTACTCACTACTGTGTCTATTGAAGCAGTGTGTCGTATGGAATGAATCTACGCATGAAAATCACAGAGCTTCAAAATCTTCACGTAGTCACTCACGTGACTCCGAAGTAAAATAGTAAGATTAAACGAGAACTTACCTGTTCGAAGTTTGATCTTTATTTTATGAGGAGTTACGATGAGGGATTACGTGCCCTCCGCTCCCGACCCTCATAAACTAAATGATCATCTAGTAGTTCTAGACTTGCGTGAGCCTTACTCTCTTACTTCGGCTATTGGTTCTGTGTTTTTCACGCCGCTGCTATGAAGTATGCCGAGCATGCGCCTGGCGGGGCTTCTTCACGTAATCCCTCATCGTAACTCCTCATAAAATAAAGATCAAACTTCGAACAGGTAAGTTCTCATTTAATCTTACTATTATAACCATATAACCATATAACAATTACAGCACGGAAACAGGCCCTCTCGGCCCTTCCAGTCCGTGCCGACCATTTGTTTTCCCCTAGTCCCATCTACCTGCACTCAGACCATACCCCTCCATTCCCTTCACGTCCATATACCTATCCACTTTACTCTTAAATGTTAAAATCGATCCTGCCTCCACCACTTCTGCTGGAAGCTGATTCCACACAGCCACCACCCTCTGAGTAAAGAAGTTCCCCCTCACGTTACCCCGAAACCTCTGTCCCTTAATTCTCATGTCATGCCCCCTTGTTTGAATCTTCCCTACCCTCAATGGGAAAAACGTATCCATGTCAACTCTGTCTATTATACAGGTTTCCCTTCCAGGGCCCCTGCACTTTTTTCCTCAAGCATCTCACTGTGTCCTGGAATACACTCGATCAGGCCCCAGAGATTTGTCCACCTTATGCCTTAAGACTTATGCCTTTAGTGCCTCAAAACAAAATTATTTTCCACTCAGCAGATGGTAAATCAATAGCAAATTTGGATTACAATCTTACAGGATTCAAATAAATCTCCTAACTAATTAGATTTTACAGAAACCAGTCTCTTTTTGTCCTAAATTAGTTTTCTGGAAATAGTTTCAGCATTACTGATTCTTTGGATCATTGCATAATATTCGCACTTAGACCGCAAGTTGCTGGACTAAGGAGAATGGCAGTTAAAGTAATCATACAGGACTGAAAAAATGTCGGTGCTTTGGTAACTGTAATTAAGCAAAGCTGGGTCATTACCCTTTCGTGATCTGACCGACTATAAATTAGACCCTTGGACTATCTTTGGTTGGCTTACTGGCTTTATCTTGCACCAAACGTTATTCCCTTATCATGTATCTGTACACTGAATGCTGTGTTTGTAATCATGCAGTCTTTCCACTGACTGGTGAGCAGCAACAAAAGCTTTTCACTGTACCTCGGAACAGACGACAATAAACTAAACTAAAGATTCAGAACTGTTTTTTTTTTATTTATTGTTCATTTACTGGTTAAGGACACTGCCAGAAAAGCCAAAATGTATTACCCACCTTAAAGTCATTTGTCACAGTATGGGACCACTGAAGTCCTTTTGCTCATGATGTAGTTGGCCAGGGGATTCCTGCAACTTGACTCAGTGAGGACAGAGTGATGGGATATATTTCCAAGTAAAGATCATCTTTGACTTGCATGGAACCACAGGTGGTCGTATCCCCATCTATCTGTAGATTGACACTAAATGCTGGAGTAACAGCAGGCAGGTAGCATCTCTGGAGAGAAGAAATGGGTGACGTTTCGGATCAAGACCCTTCTTCACACTGAGAGTCAGGGGAGAGGGAAACTAGAGATATGCAACGGGACAATGTCAATTTAGGTGCAAAAAGGACAGACCAAGTCCAATTAAAGATAATCCAGGGTCTCCAATGAGGTAAAAAGTAGGTCAGGACTGCTCTCTAGTTTGTGTGACGGTGAGGTTTGACAGGTGTGAAGAAGGGTTTCGACCTGAAGCGTCACCCATTACTTCTCTCCAGAGATGCTGACTGTCGCGCTGAGTTTCTGTATGATTTTGTGTCTATCTTTGGTGGAAAGCAGCATCTGCAGTTCCTTCCTACACATACCTGATGCCTGTGTTCCTCTGAGATGGTAGAACAGGGCACAGGTTTGGGAGGTGCTGG
The DNA here is from genome assembly GCA_035221665.1 of Okamejei kenojei. Lineage (NCBI taxonomy): Eukaryota > Metazoa > Chordata > Chondrichthyes > Rajiformes > Rajidae > Okamejei > Okamejei kenojei. The sequence goes on along the minus strand of CM069147.1, from coordinate 57,496,090 downwards.
ACAAAGCCCTGGCGAGTTGCTGCGGTGCATTTTGGATATTTTATTTGATATGCCTCTCTTAAGGCTCTCAATTATTATGAGATCTGACTAATCATTGTGAACTTTATTCTATTGAAACTTACAGAATATTGAAATGTCTGGATATAGTGAATGTGGAGACGATGTTTCCACTACTGAATGAGTCTTGGACTAGAGGTCATGGCCACAGAATAAAATGACATACCTTTAGATAGTAGTTGAGGAGGAATGTATTTAGTCCAAATATGGTGAATCTGTGGAATTCATTGGAGGCCAAGTCAATGGATATTTCTAAGGCGCAGATTGACAGATTCTTGATTAATAAGGGTGTCAGGGAATATGGGGAGAAGGTTGGAGAATGGGTTTGAGAGGGAAAGATAGTTAAACCTTGATTAAATGGTGTAGACTTGATGGGCCAAATGGCCTAATCCTGCTCCCAGAACTTATGAACTTTTGAAATACCTTTAAGAGAAGGGAAATGAAAAAAACTGCATATGCTGAAATCGGCAGCAATGAACAATTTGTTAGTGGAACTCAATGGACATAGATTTGGTCTCCTAATCTGAGGAAAGACATTCTTGCCATAGAGGGAGTACAGAGAATGTTCACCAGACTGATTCCTGGGATGTCAGGACTGTCATATGAAGAAAGACTGGATAGACTCGGCTTGTACTCGTTAGAATTTAGAAGATTGTGGGGGGATCTCATAGAAACTTACAAAACTCTTAAGGGTTTGGACAGGTTAGATGCAGGAAGATTGTTCCCGATGTTTAGGAAGTCCTGAACAAGGGGTCACAGTTTAAGGATAAGGGGGATGTCTTTTAGGACCGAGATGAGAAAAACATTTTTCACACAAAGAGTTGTTGCTCTGTTTATAGAAAGCCCTCACTGCTCAGAGCTGAAGAGTGCAACTGATGACAACATTTGCTAACTAACGCTTTTGAAATCATTTTTTGAAACAAGAAGCAAAAATTAGATTTTTATAGAACTCTTGTATTTGGCCACATTAAGGGACAGCCGGAGTATGTTTTAGCTTATTCCTACAAATTATATTTCCATATCAAGCTTTAACTAATGTGACAAGATGGCTTAGTGAGTTGCCCATTGGTGAAAGTCAAATATGTTGTGATCCAAAGCCAAGTCAAATCTGGGATAGGCTCTGAGAGCCCACTAATTTCTTCGAGGAATGTGGGCCAAATATTTAGATGGCATGGGCGAAGTTAAAATATTGTCCTTTAATTTAATATTTTTATTTATTTCACTGTTTAATTTATCTATATTTATATTTTCTAAATTGTTAAATGGCCATTAATTTACGGGAATTAAACACTAAATTCCATATCCATTTGGCCTATAAATTCACGACAATGAGATTTAAAAATCATGTTATATCGTGAATTCTTGTGTGAATGTTATTTGGACAATTAGGCTATTTAAAAATGTTAATCTTTTCTTAAGAAATGGATAGATGTTTAGATCTAGTAATTGAATTTTGTTAGCTACAATTAGGTAACTAACTAATTATATGCTTTAATTTCAGGTCATCCAAGTAAGATTGTTTCATATTTTTTGTTTCAGAATGCTTCAATCTATAATAACTGAAAATTTCATTCAGTTCTCTTAATTTTTAAGAAAGTTATGGGCTTTTGACTGTCCTCGATCACTACATTTGTGTTAAGTCAATGGAAAAGCAATAGGGAACAAGATGCTAATTTCCGAGTATGAAAATAACCATAACTTCTTTAATACTGAAGATATGAAAGTGAATTAGGTGTCAAATTAAACTTATTTTCATGCTTTATCTGATGGGATAAATTGCAGACTTGATTTTTAAAATCTCAAAATTTTGTAACATTGCTACTTTAATTATTTTTATCCATTAATGATTTACCTCAATTTTCATACTTCTCAAATGTATTTGAATACAGAGACATTTAAAACTATTCCATAGTTAAAAAAAATGCCTCAATCTTTAAAATACAAATATATATATATTTTTTTGCCTAGGTGCGACAAAGGTTTCCTTGGCATGTTAGGTGCAGGGCCCCATCACCACCTCACTGTCAAGGACAGGTAAGGTAAATATCTAGCTCTGGTGTGTGAGAGTGTGTGGACTGTAGGTCCATAGAGTACCTGCCATTTAATGGCATTGGGCTTTCCCCAACAGATACTTTGCTAAATGGATGCAAAGGACAAGCAAGATGATTAACAAAGGAATAGTCATGTTTACTAGAGTGTGTAATTGACTTTCAGCTCAGTGTCTAATCTATATTGGGTGATGGCACTCCACGGTGGAGGCTGAGTATTGAAACATTGCACTGATCCACCCTCTCCATGTCATCTTCAACGGAATACCTTACATGGAAAAGAAAACTTGCTTCAGCAAGAAATGGCTACACTTCACAGTTTTGCCACAATTCCCCTGCTGTCTTTTAATCTTTAACTGACCTGTAACTGCCCTTCGCTTTGATAAAGTAGTATTTCCTTTTTGTTACTTTATTTTTATGCTGTAATGAGATATTTGTCCCATATAAATCTGCTAAATATCATGAACATTTATTCTATGTTTATTATTTCAACAGCTTTTTATTATTACCTGAGGTTATTTAAAAAATATATATTATTGGTTGTATTACATATATGAATTATTTGATGGCAGATAGAGAGAATCAATTGCAAAGGCCACTTTCTTCATAATAGTAATATCAATGCATAATAACTAGCAACTTTGATCATTTGTTGCATTTGGAATGTTAATACCTTAAAATTCCCTTGTGTCCTTTTTACTATAGCAATAAGAGACAGTTGAATTTATTAACATTTTTCATTATGCCTGGTATTGATAGCCTCCTAGTGTCAAATAAAAGCATCAGCATGTTTGTTTTTAAGGTAGGTAAATTGATTGTGTACATTTCCAGCCCTTGTGATCTAAGAATTCATCATTTAAACTACTTTATTCTGTGCTATTTCCTTTTAAATTCATTTAGGCCATTTGCAAATTTGGATATAGACATAGCTGGCAAACCAAGCCCATCTCTAATTGCTATTGAACTGGATGGCATGCTGGAGCTCAGCAGAACAAAGGAGGACTTAAACACCAACTGGATCAGATAAAGGCTGCAAATTCTTTCTCCAAAGACCATTCATGAACAAATTGAGCGGCATAGTTGAGTTGCTGCCTACCGCGCCAGAGAGCTGAGTTTGATCCGGACTTTGTACATTCTCCCTGTGACTGTGTGGGTTACCTCTGGGTGATCTGGTTTCCTCCCACACTCCAAAGATGTACAGGCTTGTAGGTTAATTGGCTTCGTTAAAATTGTCCCAAATGTTGTAAGATGGTGCTTGTGTACGGCTAATCGCTGGTCAGTGCGGACACAGAGGACCAAAGGGCCTGTTTCCCCACTGTATCTCTAAAGTCTAAAGTCTAATTAAGAACCAGAGGGTATAGATTTGAGATGTGAAGGGAAAGATTTAGTAGGAACCTGTGGGGCAACTTATTCACACAGAGGATGGTGGGTAAATGGAACAAGCTGCTAGAGAATGTTGTTGAGACATTTGAAAGGGTTCATGGATAGGAAAGGTTTAAGTGGATATGGGCCAAATACAGGCATGTGGCACTAGTGTAAATGGTGCATCTTGGCTAGCATGGGCAAGTTGAAACAAAGCGCCTATGACTGTGTTGTATGTCTCTATGACCCAAAGGAGTTAATTTGGCTTAACATATTAATGTTAAATGCGTAAGACTAACTAAAGCCTTATGGAAATCTAAAACTGCTTTATCTACCTTAACACTACAGGGACTGCATGCATTTCTATCCATATTTAGCACACAACTAATAGAGAGTTATAACATACACCATGCAGTTATTAGAGTACACAGAATATAGCAGATTAATAGGCTGAATGATGCACTGTTTCTGTGCTTGTCTGTGCACATCTAGCTCTTCCACTAAAGGGCCTGTCCCACTTGGGCGTCATTTGCACATCATTTACTCGACATCATTTATGCGACATGACGCGCATGGGCGTGCATTAAGCGCGGATGGTGCGTGGTGACATAGGCAGTGAGCTGCGGTCGCGCGCGGCACCCCAGGATTTTGGGATTAAATCTTTGTGCGCCACCTGCATGACGCGCAAATAACGCCCAAGTGGGACAGGCCTTTAAGCCTGTTACCTCAATCTTCGTTTAAATATTGATATTAACAAAACATATTTTCCTCAATTAACAGGATTGCTTCACAAGAACTTTGCGCCATTGATGGATAACAGCAATTATGACAACATTGTTTTTTATTGGCAAGTTATATCTTGGATGCTACAGAGATCAGTGCTGGGGCACCAACTACTTCAAACCTCTGAGCTGGGTGTAGGTCCAAGGGTATTGTCACCAAATTTGATGACAATTGTGAAGAAAAAAGGGCAAAGCATAACTGTAAGCTGAAAACAAATAAATCTGCAAAAGATATATACCCAGTGTGGAAAAATTAGACATATGGAGCGTAATGTGGAGAAAAGTGAGGCAATCCATTCTGGTGGGAAGAAGAGAAAAAAATAACTTTGTTTAATGTAGAGCCAATACAAAATGTTGTGTTACGGAGGGGTCTGGGTCTGGAACATGAAATGCAGAGAATTAGCATTGAGGTACAGTCGTGAAAGGAAGAGGAATGGACTCTTATTTCCTACAACAAATGGAATGGACTGTAAATGTACAATCATCTTTCTACAATTGTGCAGGTTCTTGATGACACCACAGTCCTGGAGTACCGTAGACCATTTTGGCATTTTATTTAAGGAGGGATATTTTTGCATTGAGGACAGGGCTGGGAAGGTTTATTCAGTTGAAAGTGTTGACTTAAGTATAAGTCAAATGATGTAGAGTGATGTGGTGGGGTTATTTCCACTAGTGGGAGAGTCTGGGACCAGACGCAGCCTCAAAATAAAAGGACAGACGTTTAGAAAGATGAGGAATTATTTATTTAATCAGAGGGTAATGAACCTGTGAATTCATTGCCACAGACAGCTGTGGAGGCCAAGTCATTGGGTATTTTTAAGGCGGAGATTGACAGATGCTTGATTGATGATGGTGTCAGCAGTTATGGGGAGAAGGCAGGAGAATGGGGTTGAGAGAGAAAGCTAGATCAGCCATGATTGAATGGTGGAGTAGAATTCTGCTCCTATAATTTATGAACATATAAGCAAAGATTGAGTATATTCGCATTTGAGTCTATACGATTCTGGGCGATTTTGACAAGATAGATGATGAAATATATTTCCCTGAAGGAATAATCTAGAACAAGAGCATAGTTTTAGGTTTAGAGGTCACTCGTTTTAAAATGAAGAGAAGCAGGAATTTCTTCTCTCAGTGTTGTGAATCTTTGAAATTCCATACCAAGGTTACTTTTCCATTTAACAAGCTCATGGCTGATCATCCATTGGCTGGATGGACGTCCACACCTCATTCCTGCCTATCCACAATTGTATTTCAACACCTTTCCTATCAAATTTCTATCTATGTCTGCCTTAAAAATATTCAAAGACTCAACTTCCACTGACCCTTTCACAAGGTGGAGTTCATTATAAGAGAAAAATAATTTTCACCTTTTTGCTTTACGTGAGTCATCTTTTATTTTTAAACAGGCGTTGAGGCCCGCAACAGCCTGGGACTTGCCTGGAACAGGCACCGCTCATAATAACTAGAGTGGATTTTTGGAGGCTGAATCACTGAATATTTCCCAAGGTCAAGATGACAGATAATTAGTCCATAAGAGGAATTGAGGGACACGAGAAACAGACAGTAAAGTGGGTGCTGATACTCAGATCATTTCTACCATAATGTTAGAGCTGCTGTAAAGGCCTGGGCTGCACAGCAGACGAGTTGATGCCCTTACAGCGCCAGAGACCCGGTTCAATCCTGACTATGGGTGCTTGTTTGTACGGAGTTATGCATTCTCCCCATGACCTGCATGGATTTTCTCCGGGATCGCCAGTTTCCTCCCACACTCCAAATAACGTATAGATTTGTAGGTTAATTGGCTTGGTATCATTGTAAATTGTCCCCAGTGAGTGTTAGTGAGCTGGAATTGTAGGTCGGCATGAACTACATGGGTCGAAGGCACTATTTCCACGCTGTATCCCTAAACTATTCCTGCTCCTAATTTGTACGTTATGTTTATGCCTCAGAAGATCACCTTTGGATACAATGTCATAGGTATGCATTACCAGATCCAATCTATGATTTCTACGATAGAAATGTAATTACAATTTTTTTTTAAGTGTTCATATTTCAGACTTAAGCTCTCATTTCAAACTCCAGTATGTAAAAATAATAAATTGCATAGAGATAGTCCCGACCTGAAACGTCGCCTACCCATTTTCTCCAGTGATTCTTCCTGACCCGCTGAGTTACTCCAGCAGTTTGTGTCTATCTTTGGTATAAGCCAGCAGTTCCATGTTATTACAAATTTTATAGACAGATGCTATACGTTTGTGTTTTAATCAAGTGTGAGTGTTTGTTACTGTTAATACATATTTTAAGTATTTCACCAAGTGACTTGATTCATACAGTCAATTGAGTTAGAAGACTTTATGGAGTTACTTCACAACATTTTTGTCTATGTGTTGAGAAACCAATAGTTTCAAGGTCAATAAATCAGTTCAGACTCTTTGGAATTCTTTTCATGTTAATTAGCATCACCAGTAGTACTTATGGGCTTGTCCCACTTAAGCGTTTTTTTTTTTTTTTAGGCAACTGCAGGCGACTAGTTTGTCACCACGTTCGCCAGCGGTCGCCGGGAATAGTATCCTCAGTCGCGCAAAAAGTCGTAGCGCCTTTCTGGTCACCGCAAAATTTTCAACGTTGAACATTTTTCGGCAACAGTGGGTTTGATGCCAATGAGCGTGGCTTGACTTCTCCTGACGTAGGTGCTGTCGTAGATTGTCGCCATGATAACGTAGGTTGTCGCCGTTTTTCAGCGATCTGCTACGACTATGACAGTTGCCAGCAGTTGCCTAAAAAAATTGCCAAGTGGGACAGGCCCATTAGGCTGTTCATACATTCAGTAGGGGGGGATCGATCTTGTATCTTTAACTAACTCTGCAAGCCCTGTCTACCTTAGCACAAAACTGTTTAACATTTTGAACATAATTTTTCCCAATGAAAGTGCTCCTTTTTCTCCGTTAAAGTAAAAGTTAAGTGTACTGATAAAAACAAGATACATTCATTAAAAAAAAATACCGTGTATATGCATATAATTAATTTAAAGCAGTTTTCAAGGAAGGATACATCCTATTTACAATTAGAAAGGAACAGTTTCAGAGACGGAAGGCATGACTGAGCTAAGAAATAACGGCCTTAAACAGAAAATACTGGAAATACTCATAGGTCAGGTAGCATATGTGAGGAGAGGCACAGTGTTTAATGATTTTATCAATGATCACTCATTGGAATCTCCCATCAAGTCGTTGAGGCTGAAACATTTCCTCTGTTTCTCTCTTCCCTCACTTGCCTCAAAAATCTCCTTTACGTTTTCCCCCTCTTTTTAAAAATTATAGCATCTAGTATTAGATATTTCAACACTGGGAAAAAAAACTTGACTATCTACCCTGATGACTTGCAGCACATGCAATTAATTTAGCTTTAATTTAAAGGAAAATAATCATATGGTTTGCATTGTATGAATTTAGCAAAGAATGCAAGGATAAGAACTCCAGAGTCTCTGGCCAATGTCCAAATCCTTCTTGACCAAGAGTTCAGTGCCAAAACAATGGGAGAATGGGTTCATGTGATGCTCTTACTGATGCTGCCTGATTTCCAGGAAATTTATAATTTCAAAACAAGCACATCAGTTCCAAAGTTGTACCTGGCCGTCTTTCTCATGCTGAAAAACGTCTTTGTTTGACATGATTGAGCTCTTTAATGATATAATGAAGCAAATTATCAAGAGTAACACATGTGAAAGGATTTTGAAAATCCATTTAATGAAGATTGTTACTAGTACCATTGGGCTTATGGTTCAAGTAAATTAATATATTTTTAGGTATATATATTAATATAATATATTGAGCAGCATAACTCAAACAATTGAGTTATTGGGGTGGCACAGTGGCGCAGAGATAGTTCCTGTCTTGCATGGCTAGAGTCCTAGGTTTGATCCTGACTGCGGGTGCTGTTTATATGGAGTTTGTACATTCTCCCTGTGACAGCATGGGTTTTCTCCAGGTGCACCAGTTTCCTCCCACATTCCAATGACATGCAGGTTTGTAGGTTAATTGGCTTCTGTAAATTCTGTAATAGTGTGTAGGATGGAAGTAGCATATGGGTGATTGCTGGTCGTCATGGACCCAGTGGGCCGAAAGGCCTGTTTCCACGGTGTATCTCTAACTTAAACTAAACTAAACTAAAGTAAACTAAATTCTCAGTTGGATGTGACTAGAAGGCATTCATCCATCATTGTAATTGTGGCCTTGGAAAGACTGAATTGTCATATAAACTTATTTGACTATCAATTCGCCTCAGTTTGGAGGTTCTGCATGTAACCTATAATTTGTAAAAGGGGAGGAAAGAAAGCGGGAAACTTTACCTTAACATCAGTCAAGGGAAATATAACCAATGCTGAGTAACAGGTCAGTGGTACACACAGTTGAGACAGCTGGCTCACAACCCCAGTGCTGCCGGTTCGATCCTGACCTTGTTTCTGTCAGGAGGCCACGAATGTAGGAGTTGGCGGGCCTTGCATTGCCAAACTCAAGATCTGGTGGAGTGCAGCCTGCAGGAGGAAGTCGCCGAGCAAGTTCCCAGCTCGTTGGAACTGGCAGACCACTGGCCTGGGAGGGAGAAGCCATCGTGCCAGCCCCTACTCATCCCCCAAAGACCAGAGACTGGGAGGATGGAGCCAGTGACGACAGATGTGATGGCGAGGAGTGGGGAGGGGAGGTAACTAAGGTCTGGCCTACCGGGCCCTTGAGTTCGGCTGTGGGAGGCATCCCCGGGAATAAAGAAGGTCGAGCAAGGAGAGAGACATACATACTGTAAACGGAAGGAGATAACTGGAGGCCTGCAACAGCCCGTCACCAGAACGAATGCATGGGCTTTGGAATTGACAATAGACAATAGGTACAGGAGTAGGCCATTCAGCCCTTCGAGCCAGCACTGCCATTCAGTGTAATCATGGCTGATCATCCCCAATCAGTACCCCATTCCTGCCTTCTCCCCATATCCCCCGAGTCCATTATCTTTAAGATGGCAAAACATGATGCCTTTTTCATGCCGGCTCAGTGGACTATTTCTGTACACTTGCCAATCGAGGATCAGGGTTATGGCAATACTCGACTGGTCCATTTGTATGAAATATAATAGTAAGATCAAACGAGAACTTACCAGTTTGAAGTTTGATCTTTATTTTATGAGGAGTCGAATTGAGGGACTACGTGAAGAACCACGTACAGCCGTTCGTGCGTCAATCTTCAAAGCAACGGTTTGCAATCATAGATAATAATGACTGAAGTATAATGGTAAGATAACAAAAGACTAAAACAACCAGATGACATCTATGAGGGCTGGGAGCGAAGGGCACATAGTCCCTCAACTCGATGACTCATAAAATAAAGATCAAACTTCAAACTGGTAAGTTCTCATTTAATCTTACTATTTTACTTCGGAGTCACGTGAGTGACTACGTGAAGACTTCAAAGCTCTGTGATTCAATGCCGTGTGAAACGTGTATACACATCCACAGCTGAAACTGCTTCATTGAAGATGAAGGAAACATTCAGATGCAGTATATCATAAGATGTAAAAAACATGCTGATGCGTTTCAATGAAAAACAAATAATATTTCATCTCACCCGATGGGAAAATATAAACCAGAAACATTATAAGAGTTAACAAATACCCTGGTTCAGGCAATGGGAGCAATTGATTGGAGATTCGTCGGGTTGGACCAGTTGCAGCCGTAACAATGCGATCCCAGTGGAACATGCCTACCTTGCTGCTGTCTTGTAGCAGCCCTGGTGGAATGAGATCTGGAATCAGAAATCCATCGCATCATAACACAACTCATTATTTTTCATCTGGAATGGCTCTGAACATAGGTTCTCCCAAACTTTTTGCGACTAACAACATTGCTAGTCCAGAACTCCAAGGCTCTTGATGACCTTGTACTATTGTTGTTTATGTTTGTGATATACCTTGATCAAAGGTCACTGGTATGCCGTGACTATTTTGAGACCTGACCCCCTTTTTTTCTGGTCTGCTCAAGTATTTATAACATAATATTATAATTTACAGTCGTTATCATCCTGTACCATCACAAGCTGTAATTGGTCCATTAATTGTAGAGTAGCACAGGTACAGTGCGTGGAACCTCTGGCCAGCTTCATGCTGCAACCAAACTTCAGTGATCCACACTGCCAATAAAGTCGTGGGGTGCATTATCACCAAAACTGTGAAACCTTGCTCGTTCCAATAGCTTATGCTTTGTCCTCCAGGTTTCGCCTATGGAAAGGTCTTACCTGAATAGAAGATTCGGAGCCAACTGTAATGTCCCCCTGAGAGCGGTATTCACTGCATTATGTCGTTTGTGGGATGGTAACTTTCTTGCCAGGTATAGACTCTGGCCACATGCCCTGAATTCCTGGGCATGCTATATGGCTATACCTTCAGACTCGGCATTAGACTACACCGATACCACATTGTCTCCTCTTACTGAGGGAGCCATTAAGCAGCCCTGTTACAAGGTCTGCTGCTGAGCACAGCTTCAGCAAAATACCCAAAAAACCGACTTTGCACGGCCCCAGCGGCAGAATAATACTGACGCAGCAGTGTCCTCCTACATGAGGGAGACTTAAGCCGGCCTGCTAAATTAGCGCTGCTGACACAGATTTCCCATTTAGGGCCATTAGCACCATTTTGCAATATAATTAAGATTTACTTAACAACAACTGGGTAGCAGTAATGAATACTGTTTGTACATCTTGTGACTTTATTAATTTCAGCTGGTGAAACAAGTGTGTTAACAATGAGTTGTTTTTGGCACTTAAAAGTTAACCATTTAACAGATTAGTTGTTCTTACTTGCACAGCCTGAATCACATCTATACTATTAACCAAATATCTAACGACTAGTAAAACCTGTTACCTGAGTTTTTGATGCCCATCTGTTGCCAGCGCCGACGTTCACGGCCAATTGAAATACCGAAACGTGATCCCAACTCCTACCAAGTTCTATTTGATAGACTTAATCTAAATGGATAGAGAGTCAAATTTCTCAAGTAAGGGTTAAGACTTAACAGTTTTGGTATATTGCCTGACCCCATATCCTTCTCATCAATGACCCCATGAACATGTAAATGGGAATACCTACGAAACAGTTATTTCCATAAAGCAGCCTGAAGGAAGGTACCTTTGGCACCATGACGCAGCCTGAACAAGGTGCATGCTTGGCGGGCCTTTCCATAGGCCAGTATTTGCCATGATTTGGCGTTCTTATCGAAGCAGCCTGAGCAAAGGTGCTGCTGGCAAAACCTCTCCATAGGCTAGCTGCCATAATTGCATTCCCCTGGAGCAGCCCTGAGCAAGGTGCTGCTGGCTCAGGCCTCTTCCAATAGGTAGCCTGCCATAGCTTGGCATCCACATGAGCGAGTCCTGAGAAAGGTACTTGCCGGCAAGCCTCTCACAATAAGCTAGCCTGACCATGGCTTGGCATTCCCCATGATCAGTCCTGAACAAAGGTCTGCTTGCACAATCCTTTCCCATAGGCTGCACTGTCATTACTTGGCATTTCCCATGAAGCAGCCTTCCAAAGGTACCTGACTGGCACTAGCCTCTGCAATAGGGTGACATTGCCATAAACTTTACTACTTATCCAAACGCTGCCTAAGGGTTTCTCTACATTATTCCAGAGGTGAACCTACCAAATCTTTCTTACTACACTGACTATTTGTAGCTGTCCCCATATCCTGGGGTTATTGTGGGTTAGGGAAACCCCTCCCCTATATATTTTACCTGCGGTCCCCTCCCAGCACCAGGCTACTCATTTTATGTGAATTAACCCCATTTCCTGGGGAATACTGCGGTCTGGGAACTGCATACACTTGCGTTTCTCCTCCACCGGGATCCAGGCAGACGTTCGGTCAGTTTAGCCCCATCCCCTAGGGACTACTGCGGTGTAGAACTGCACTATTTCGGGTTTCCCTCCGGAACCCAATGTGTGGAGTCACTGACCGCGTACACAGTGACTCCGATCGCGAACCCGACATTCCCAGCTCTCCGCTTCGCTTTATGTTTTTATTCCCATCACTTTTTAAATCTTCTTTCTATCCTCATATCCTCATACACGTGATTAACATTTCTCCCCCATTACTCCAATCACTACCATCATCTAAAAAATCCAACCTAAATCTTATATCCTTACCCTTCTACATACTCACTCTAATCATCCCATCTC